>ML779852.1:418974-434322 GCA_009831015.1 Picea engelmannii
TTTAGACCAATATCTTATCATGTTCATTCATAAACAGGGTTTTTAAATTGTGAAAAAAATATTCAATATATTGGTAGGTATTTCGAGGGGGGTGTAGGGTATAGGGAATTTATAAGTATTTGGGGGTATTTAAAGGGGTATATAGTAAAAATAAGGGATATCCAGCAAAAATATGGTCTTTTTTAATTGGAAAGATGTATTGGGAGGGGTGTTCATCAAAATTATTTTGGGACGTATTTATCAATATATAGTGAAATTAGAGGTATTGTTTAGTATCCCATCAATGCATGTGCTATGTCATAGGTTCACTAAGTGGACACCCTAATCCAAAAATGATCTTTTAAAGACTTGGTTGAGTTTTAAGAATGTGTTAAATTACCATTCAAAAACTTAAATGAGGAAGGAGACTTAATGAAAGAAAGTTTCATCCATCATAAAGAATACATAACAAAAATTAAACATTAAGAAATACAAATCATAATTCCAAGATTGTTAACGGAGTTCGACAAGGTTGCCTATGTCTCTGGGCCTTTGTCTCAGTGGGGGAGGATTTATTATTAATATTCAATGATGAAAAATTACATCAAAAGTATCTCAAATGGATTACAAAGTGGTCTGACTGTGTTCTACTCGACCTCGAGAATCCAACACAAATGACGGCACTAAAAAAGGTTGAGTGTAGCTCCCGTAAATGGCATCCAAAGTCTACGTCCTTAATGGCTTCCCTGCATATAAATGACTTAGGATTTGAAATTATTCATCATTTTGCTGCTTTTTGAACCTCCTCATGCTGTTAAAAACCTTTTTTTTATGTAGGATTTGAGTTGGGGTTCTCTTCCCAACTTCCCCCCAATATCAAGCCTCAAAAAGGGCTCCAGATCCCCTAAAAATGGGCAAAATCCTCCAAAATCATCATAAAAATCCAAAAAAATCATACAATATAGTTGAAAAACCACTTTTCAACAAATATTGACATTCCATCCCCATATTCGTAATCCCATCGTCATTTGGGGTAGCGCCATATGTCCATGCGCTAACCCCATGCCCTAGACCTCTGGTCCTTGATCCTAGCTTAGCATTATTGGTCGCGTGGTGAGTGCCATGTGGCTAAGTGTTGGCCTCCACCGACCGAGACCTATCCCAAAAACCTCACCAAAATCCAACCTAAATAGAAAATGCGCCATATGTTCTAACAAGAACCATATGTGCCATGTTGGCTAGTGCAGTGAGAATAGTTTGTTGATCGCCCAGGAGGTCAGGAGTTCAACCCCCATGGAGCACAAAAAAAATTGACCAGTTATCATTAGCCAAATTTGGGGTGCCACATGGCTCCCTCTGATTGGACCATGTGTCACTTTGTGATTGGATCGTACAATCCAGTCAACGCACAGTCAACACTACCATGTTACTGTCATGTCATCCTGCATAGTCAACCCGTATGCCACGTGTCGACCTATCATCCTGCCATGTCACTTTATTACCTTCCATATGTCATGTTGTCATTGGTGCCACTCATGCCCATACAACCATGTATCATACCCTGATCTTGCCACGTTTCAGCATCCATACGGTTCCACGTGTCAAAATCCATACAGTGCCAAATCAGCCTGAAAATGCCAAAAATGAGTGACATGTGTCACCTCATGGTGTTGCCACATGTCCCTACTTAAATCATCATGACATCATGTTGACATCACTTCCGCATCATGATGACGTTAGCAATGTGACATGTTGTTTATTGACTTTGATTTTTTTTTCCTGTTTGGGAAATAGATGAGAACGCGATAACTTTTTCATACGGTGTCCATTTTTGAAAAAAATATATATGGTCGGCATCGACGCGATGAGCCCAATGAAATGACATTTTTTTTTTCCGATTCCAATAAATTTGATTTTTAGGCCTTCCTGGATCCATTTGGATCACACCTCCCCACTAAGACCTTTTGGTCCTCCAAAAGGATATTAACCAGTCATTAAGTGTGGGATACGCCTCCCCACTTGTCCTTTGTCTTTAAAATATGTCCTATGCACCTGTCGCATCGTAATCAATTTCAAAACAACCATGAAAACTGAAAGCATATTGTTAGCCACTTGAACTCGTTCACATCTTCCTGGATCCACTACCATCCATGTAGACAACATTAGTAGCGATAACATCAGAAATATGACTGCAAATGAACTAATATGTTTTATGTGTTTACATGACATTAACTTATCTTGAAGCAAAGTATGATTGAACTTCCATTCTACAACCATCTCATGTTCGTGCTTAAGATCAATTGCGTTACTTAGAACAATTATAGGTGTATTTCTTGCATAAGATGACTTATTTAATTGTTCCATTGTTTGAAGAGATTGATTTGATTTTATGTGATGAGCATGTACAACATATTCATTTCCTTCTTTAGTTAAGTGATATTTATTTCATTCCCTATAGAATATTGCTTTGCGATCATATAAATAAGGGCTTCCCAAGATCATTCCACATGTTTCTAGCAACAATACATTACATGTTACTTTGTCCACATACTTAGATGTAATTGCAAATTTTATGATACATTACTTTGTTATGGAAAATTTGTGATATTTTCTTATCCAATTAAGTGAGTAAGGCTTATGATGCTTCTTAGTGTTTAATCCCAATTTCTTAACCACTTCCTTTGAAATTAAGTTATATTGATATCCACTATCTATCAATGTATCGATCTTAGTATGTTTCATTATGACCCTTATATGAAACAATTTACTTCTAGAATCAAAATATTCACCAATTTTACCTGACAAACCAACTGTTGTGATTTTAGACTCATCAGCTGAATCATACCCCAAGTCTCTTGGTCATGTTGTTGTTGCAATTGTTTACCTCCCTTTCCTCTCTTTGAACCACTTCGGTCTCTTCTATGGGTGCAATTTCTAGAAATGGTCTTCATCATACCCTTCTTTCTTGCAATTCTTGCAAGAGAGCTTCTCTTCCTTCACAGTCGGTGAACTTTATTTCTTTCCATTCCCCTTTCTTTTGTTTTCTTTCCTTTAAGATGATTCCCCTAATAAACCAACTCATGTTTTCCCTGCTTCAATATACGTTGATTGGATAGAAACCTCATTAATATTAGTAGGTCCAAACATAAATACAGTGTTATGAATATGTGCACATAAACCTCCTATATACTTCATAAGAGTTTATTGTGTATGTAATGGAATATTTAACATTAATTCCATGTTACAAAATTCATCTGTGTATTCTTGCACCATTTGTCCTTTTCTTAGTTTAAGACTTTGCCATTCAATTAAAGAATTTTCCTTATAACCCAAAGGATAAAACTGCTTTGTAAGTTCAAAACAAAAATCTTTCCATGATGGAAATACATTACCAACTTGTCGAGTAGAATGTTGCAACTTACTCTGCCACCAGATGAGTGTTGTTCCTGCAATACGAAGTGATGCCAATTTGATTTGGGTTGCCTCATCGTTGATTTTTTGCACATTGCAATCAACTTCCATCAATCTGGCCCAGTTATCAAGCCTCTTAGCATTGACTTCACCATCACACATGGGAAATTTGAATTTTACATCAAGCTTAAGTAATGGCATATCATGCTTATGTTTATGAGAATGTTTTATTCTAGTAGAATTTGAACTTGTACTTGAAGAAGAAGAAGAAGATGGAGATGAAGGAGGTGAAGGAGAAGTTTTAGGAGGGTCCTCTCCTTATTTTCTTTTGTCTTGTTTTGAAGAATCCCATTGAAAATTCCTCTTCCATTCCAATTAATCATCATATAATACCTTTACCATCTCCGACATGGCAAAGAAAGTATTTTGAAACTCTATCTCGTTCTGAGACATTCCTTCTTTAGATGTCATCTTCTCACCTTGAGATGCCCTCTTTCTCGATCCAATATTGGGAAATCCTTCTACAAGCTCACCTTCACCATGACTTAGATTTTCCTTGGTAATCATGCAAACTCAAATAACCAATTTTCAACCTGCTCTAATACCACTTGATCTAAAAATGATCTTTTAAAGACTTGGTTGAGTTTTTAGCATGTGTTAAATTACCATTCAAAAACTTAAATGAGGAAGGAGACTTAATGAAAGAATGTTGTAGCCATCATAAAAAATACAGAACAAAAATTAAACATTAAGAACAACAAACCATAATGCCAATATTGTTAATAAAGTTCGACAAGGTTGTCTACGTCTCCGAGCCTTTGTCTTAGTGGGGGAGGATTTTTTATCAATCTTCAATGTTGCAAGATTACATAAAAAGTATCTCAAATAGATTACAAACTGGTTCGGTTGTGTTCTGATTGACCTCAAGAATCCAACACAACTAACGACACTGGAAAAGGTTGAGCACAGCTCCCGAAAATGGCCTCCAAAGTTTGCTTCCTCAATGGCTTCCCTGCATAAAAATGGCTTAGGATTTTCAATTCGTCATCATTATGTTTCTTTTTTAACCTCCTCATGTTGTAGAAAACCTCTGGTTTATATAGGATTTGAGTTGTGGTTTTCCTCCCAACTTCCCTCCATGATCTGGCCTCAAAAAGGGATTCAGATCCCCTACAAATGGGCAAAATCCTCCAAAATCAGCATAAAAATCCAAAAGAATCATACAATATAGCTGAAAAAACACTTTTCAATAAATATTTGTCCATCCCCCTATTTGTAAACTCTTGGTCATATGGGGTAGCACCATATGTCCATGCACCAACCCCGTGCCCTAAACCTTCAGTCCTGGCTCCAGGTCTAGCACTCTTGGTCGCGTGGTGAGTGCCATGTGGTTAAGTGTTGGCCCCTGCTGATCGGATCCTATCCCCAAAACCTCACCAAATTCAAAACTAAATATCAAATGAATCATATGTTCTAACAAGAACCATATGTGCCATGTTGGCTAGTGCAATGAGAATAGTTTGTTGGTCACCCGAGAAGTCAAGGGTTCGACCCTCGCTGAGCGCAAAAAACTTTTGACCCGACCATCAGTGGCCAAATCCGGGGTGCCAGATAGCACCCTCTTACTGGGATATGTTTCACCCTATGATTGGACCGTACAATGCATTCATCTGTACAGTCATTGCACAGTCAGCACTGCCACGTCATTGTCCTGTCAGCTTGCACAGTACGCCCGTACGCCACGTGTCGACCTATCATCTTACCACATCACCTCCATACCTACCATGTGTCATTCTACCACTGGTGACATGTCACGTTCGTACAACCATGTATTGTACCATGAGCCTACCATGTGTCAGCATCCGTACAGTTCCATGTGTCAAAATTTGTACCATGCCAACTCAGCTTGAAACTGCCAAAAATGAGTGACACATGTCACCTCCTGGTGTAGCCACGTTTCCCTACTGATGTCATCATGAAATCATGATGGCATCACTACCATGTCATGCTGATTTTAGCAGTATGGCCCATTGACTGTTGACTTTGATTTGTTTTTGCTTGTTTGGGAAATCGATCAGAACACGATAAATTTCGCATATGGTATCATTTTTTGGAAAACAATATATGGTCAGAAACGACATGACAAGCCCAATGCAATGTTATTGGTTTCATATGATTTTGAGAACTTTGATTTTTAGTCCTTCTTGGATCCATTTGGATCACACCCCATGCTCTACCTTCCTCATTCTATACATGCCTTTCTCTCCCCCCTAACTCTCTCTCCTTGCTCTCACTCTCTCTCCCCCCCTCTAGCTCTCTATCTCCCTCTGCCTCTTTCCCTCTCCCTCTATACCCCACTCTTCCACCCCCCCTCTGTCCCTCCATCTCTCTCTCCCTCTCTAGGAACCTCTCTCTCTCTCTACCCCTCTCTCTCTATTCCCTCCCCCTCTTCCATGATCTCTCAACCTTCCTCCCACTCTTCCCTCTCTCTTCCCCCCCCTCCCTCATTCCCAACCCATCCCCCCCCCTCTTTCTCTCTCTCTCACACACACACATACATTTACCCTTCTATCTTGTACTCCCTATCTCCCTATCTCACTCTCTCTCTTCCTCCAATCTCATACTCTCTCTCAAGAGAGGGGGAGATAGAGAACAAAATAGAGGAAAGAGATAGAGAGAGAGGGAGAGAGAGTGGGGGGAGAGGGCGATGGGAAGAGGGGTAGAGATATTGGGGGGATAGGTTGATGGGAAGAGGGGGAGAGAGAGGGGGGGTAGAGAGAGAGAGAGAGAGAGATCTCGGAGAGATGGGGTGGGAGTGAGGGAGGGAGGGAGAGAGAAAGAGAGGGAGGGAGATGGAGGAAGGTGGAGTGATATGGGAAGAGAGGTATGGGAATAGAGAGAGAGGAGGATGGAGAGAGATAGAGAGAGTAGGAAGAGTGGTTTAGAGAGGGAGAGAGGGATAGAGTGCTATAGGAGAGAGAGAGTGGGAGGGGGGGGAGAGACAGGGATAAGGGAGAGAAATACATGGAGGGAAATAGAGGGGGAGATAGTGGCAAAGGGAGGAGAGAGAGAGTGAGCGAGAGTGAATGAGAGAGGCAGTGAGTGGTGGTAGATAGAGAATGGTAGAGAGGGAGAGAGAGAGAGAGAGAGGTAGATAAGGATATATATAGGGAGGGAGAGAATGAGAGAAAGGGAGGGGAAAGAGAAAGTGATAGAAAGAGAGAAGGAGAGAANGGGGAAGAGATAGAGGGAAAATGGGAGAGAGGTAGAGAGGGGAGGGGGAAGATAAAAATGGAGGGGGAGTTATAAAGTTAGTGATAAAGTGAGAGAGAGAGAGAGAGAGGAAAATATGGACGGATGTAGAAAGAGGTAAAATAAGAGAGGGGGAGAGAGAGGGTGATTGAGAGTGTGAGACAGAGATAGAGGTTGGGAGGGAGAGAGAAAGTAAGAGTGAGGGTGGGATAGGGGAAAATGTAGGAGAGAGAGAGAGAGAGAGAAACAAGGACAGAGGGTCAATGGGGGGGAGGGAGGGAGAGAGAGGAAGGGGGTGTTGGCATATATTCTCAATTACATACTTAGTGACATACTCATTTTTTTCCATTTTTCCTACTATTTAGGAGGACTGTTATTTATAACATGTTTATTTATAGAAAGACTACTTTTAGTCGATGGATTCCTATATGTAATACCATGGGAAAACACCACGGTTTTCCAAAACCATGGGTTCATAAACCACCATTAGGAAATTCCTATTTTTTAGCTACCATTATGACAATTCCTATTTTTTAGCCACCATTAGGCAAATTCCTATTTTTTATGAGATAGTTCATATTTCTTTAATTTTAGGAGATATTTCCTATTTCAGAGCTATAAAGCGCACTTTAGTAAGAATATTATCCTCCTAGGGAAGTGCACATTACCCATATAATACTTGGAGTTAAATCACTTCACTTATTTAGTGACTTTCCATAATTAGCAAATTCTCACTGACTTAGGACTTTAGTTCCATTCTTGGACTTTAGTCTTATTCTAGGAGATTTTTTCTAT
This sequence comes from Picea engelmannii, assembly GCA_009831015.1. Lineage (NCBI taxonomy): Eukaryota > Viridiplantae > Streptophyta > Pinopsida > Pinales > Pinaceae > Picea > Picea engelmannii. The sequence continues at coordinate 426,412 of ML779852.1, forward strand.
TATGGAATACATGTTGACTTCAAGTAGATGTAATGTCCCCAACCTCCCATGATGGGCCACATCACACAAATTCTTATAGCTTCATCTCTGACACTATATGGTAATGCTACCAGCTTACTACTGAGCAATAATACATCAAAAAGTATAGTGCAAAATTAACATTAAATTGTGCAGACTCACTTGAGGAAGTGCACACAACCCAAACAAGTTTGTGCCACACCATAGTCCCTCTTGTTTACACATATTATAACAACGGAAGTAACTTTAAATGAAACTATATGCTCAATCATACTGATCACACCAGAACTATAGAACATAAGACCACTCAAAAAATGTGAGTGCTATTATCCCTTGTTCCCAACCCTCAGGAACTTAGGATAAATAATATATTTGTAAATTACACTTTTCAAAAATATTATTAAAACATTCCCCCCCTTTTCCATTTTTTCAGTGGATTCATCCCCCCCCTTTATTTATGTCTGATTCATTCTGCGCATAGTGATGTAATATATTAATAACTTGAGTGTGATACACTTTACAAGAATAGGTGCACTCGCCTATTTGAATCTTGAATCACCAACACAATAGTCACACGAGCTCTCTGGCCTCAAAACACACACACACACACACAAACACACACACATATACATCACAATCATTCCCGCACACTTACTTGTGTGTGCGCAACACTTTGGAATATGTGCACCCTCCCTTGATGCGCAATCCACATGCACTAGATTAGGTATGTGCAACACCATGGAATGTGCACACCTTTTATTTAATAACTAGCCCCGCACACTCTACAAGTGTGCTCAATACCAAAACTTGGTACCACGAGTCTCCACGACTCACCATCCTATATGTACTTTACATTGACACTTATTGTTAACAACTCACCAGGCTATATGGACCATTACATCGTACACTACTCAGGTGTGTGTAAAACCAAAATGAATCACCAACCTACATGCACAACTACACATGGGGTTTGGATTAGGGACATTACATTCCCCTCCCCCTTATTTATGCATTGTCCTTATTGCATTAAATACACATATACATACAAAACTTCAAAAAAATTCAAAAATATAAGGATACTCTACTCACATAGCATCATCACACTCCCAAGTTGCATCATGTTGATTACTACTTACTGGTTCTACTCTATCATTTGATTTATTGACCCAGGGTTCATGTCTTTCGGGGTTCCAATACAATCCTATAAAACTATCGGCCCTCCCAGTAAACTAGAAGGCAACACAGCACACAGAATGCGCCGCGTAGTCTCACCCGAGACAGATTTAATGTGTGGTTGTAAGACTCATGTTTTTACATCCTAGGATCGAGCGCAAGATATGGGATCTGTATTACAGACCATTTATTATAACTTGTGATTGCAACCTACTGTTATGCACGACTTATTCCCTCAATATGGCAACAGTATTTAAACAAGCAATGTAACAACTCATTCATTCATAAAGAATGAAAAATAACTACTTAAAAGACAGTAAATATATGCATGCATTCATTCCATTACACAGATGTTACCGTGGTTCACCCCCTCTTGGGCTACGTCCACAAAGATTTGTCTCTTAGCTCTTTTATTATGGTAGTTCTGCATATTCGTCGTCACGTGCTTACAATGCTCCTCAAATGGGTAAGATCTATATGAGGTGAACTAGATCACACCACGCTCCTCAGCCTACGATCTAATCCTCAGATCTTCCTTCTCTCCTCCCCTCTATATCAACAATTTACAAAATGTTTCATAACCATATTACATATCGCATCAATTCATACATATCTATGATGGAACAATACAAAACTGAACTAACCAGAAGGAACCCCCTCTGATACCTACATATCTATATTTGTATATTTCGGGATCTTCATCCGTTTACAATATATTACCAAAACCCTAACCCTACCGACGTTAGGACTTCCTCCCATGCACGTGTGTCATTCTTCCTTCCATCTGTCGCTTTCCTTGTGCATGCCTTCTTGCATGCGCATGTGTTGTTTTTTCCTCCAGTTGTTACTTTAGTTTCTGCACGCTTTTTTCCCCCACGATCGTCCTTCTTTCCACTTCGGCCTGCTACCAACACATCCTTAGAACTGTACCACGTCCATTGGACCTTTTCCAACTCCATGGCTTGATTCCAGATCTACTTGACTTTCTATTCCAAAATGAAAACTGGTCGCACTCGAAAGTCGTCTTCTGGCTCCACCTAAATCACATTCCAATCAATGGCATGATTAGCATCAAGTACATACTTATTAAGAAATGGCACATGGAAAACATTATGAATACACAAAGATGCAGACAATGAAATCATATACGCGAAGGACCAACCCTCTCTAGGATTTCAAATGGCCCACAGTAACACACTGCTAACTTATAACATTTATCCAACCTCAGGGAACAATGTCTTTCTTTTAATTTCAAGAATACATGATCCCCCACTTTAAAATCATGATGAGTTCTTCCTTTATCTGTGAAATTTTATGTCTGTCCTGGGAAACCTTTAAGTTCTACCTTATCTTCACCACCCGCTCTTCCATTTTCCAGAGTAGATCTGGCCCAACTACTGCACAGTCAGCTAGGTTGTCCCAACTCACTGGCATGTTGCATTTTCTACCATAAATTTCCTTGAATGGGCTCATATTTAAATATGATCAATACCCATTATTATAAGAAAAATCTACCAAGTGAAGGTAGTCTTCCCATTTTGATGGTTTATCCATCACATACATCCTAAGCATATATTCAATCACCCATTTTACCCTTCTTTGTTTGTCCATCTGACTGATGGTGATATGTTGTTCTAAAGTCTAGATTTATCCCAAATCCTTTAAATATCCCTTTCCAAAAGTTCGATGTGAACTTGAAATTTCTGTCAAACACAATTTTATTGGGTACACCATGCAGTTTAAAAATTTCTCGCATGTATATTTCAACAATGTTAGCAGCTTTGTGCGTTGACTTAACTGAAATAAAATGGGCAAATTTAGTAAGTGTGTCCACCACTACCATAATAGAATCATGTTTCTTATCGGTCCTAGGAAACTTAGTTATAAAATCCATCATTATAACTTCCCACCTCCACTCAGGAATGGGAAAAGGTTGTAGAAAACCAGCTGGATGTATGTGCTCATCTTGGACCTTCTGGTATATCTAGCAATGAAATCAACAACTTCCTTTTTCATACCTACCCAATAGTATTTCTTCTTGAATGCAACAATTTTTTTCTGATAACCTATATGTCCAACATAAGGAAACTTATGCATCTCTGACAATATCAGGATTTTCAACTCATAATCATTTGGTACATAGACTCTGCATATATACATGAGGATCCCATCCTCTCTCAATTCACAACCTTCAAATTTATGTTGCAACATACCTTGTTGTAAATTCACCTTTATGTCCACATAGAAAATATCTGATTTGGAAACTTCTAAAATTTTGTCACACAAATCTATCTTGTACGTGCTAATGATTATATCATGCATATCGTGCACCCTCATGTTGAGTGCATCAACCACCTTGTTCTCTTTTCCTATGATATGCTTTATTTCAAATTCATACTTATTGAGTAATTCTAACCACCTTCTTTTTCTAACATTTAAACTCAATTGTCCAAACAGATACTTCAGACAACTATGGTATTTCCTCAACTCAAATATTTTACCCATAAGATAATGTCACGACATCTTCAAGGAATACACTAGAGTTGCCAATTTCAAATCATGAGTAACATAGAGTCCTTCGTGCTATTTCAACTTCCTTGATTTGTAGCATACCACATGTCCATTCTGACTCAGCACTCCATAAATTCCTTCCTTGCATTCATTTGTGCACACAAGGAAATCTATATCTGGATCAACGATTCTCAAAATTGACACACTTATCAACAAAATCTTCAAGTGTTTAAAACTCCTTGCACAATCTAGAGTCCACTCGAATCGCGCTCATTTCTTCTGCAAGGATGTGATTGGATGCACAATCTTCGAGAATCCTTCAATGAACCTTTTGTAGTACCCTTCTAGTACCATAAAGGATCTCACTTCTGATACATTTCTTGGTGTTGGCCAATCCTCAATGGCTTTTATCTCCATTGGGTCCACAATTATTCCTTCCTCTAAAATGATATGACCCCAATAATGAATTTTTCTCTGGTAGAATGAACAATTGCTCAAATTTGCATGAAATTGATGCTCCCTCAATACCTGCAACACCATCTTCAAGTGTTTCTCCTACTCTTCTTTAGACTTTGAGTAGATAAGGATGTCATCCAAAAATACGACGATGAACTTATCCAAGTATTCTCTGAAAACCCCATTCATTAAACACATAAAGATAACTGGTGCATTTAACAACCCAAATGTGACCATTGTAAACTTGTAATGACCATACCTTGTTGCAAAGGAAGTCTTGTTGATGTCTTCCTCTTTTATTCTCACTTGGTGATATCCAAATCTGAGATCAATCTTGGAAAATATCCTTGCACCCCTTAGTTTATCAAACATGTCATCTAAACTTGGCAAAGGATAATTGTTCTTCATTGTTACCCTGTTGAAATGTCTGAAAGTGATACAAAGTCTCAGCATACCATCCTTCTTCACAAACAAAACCGGTGCACCCCAAGGTGACACACTTGGGCATATATACCCCTTCTTCAAAAGCTCTTCAAGTTTCATCTGCAATTCCTTCTGTTCTTGAGATATTTCCTATTTCATGGCTATAGAGCGCACTTTAGATAGTTCCTAAAGCGTGTGCTTTATTTTCATTTCAATTTTTTTGGGGGCAGGAGTGACAACTCTAGGGTACGTGTTTTTTTAGTTGGTTGCCTTAGATTTAGGTTCGAGATGAAAAACCTAGTGGTTTGGTATGCAAATACATAAGAACCTCCATTTTATGAATACCTCTCTATATCTAGGATGCACAAATCCATTTTCAATGAAATTATAGAAAAAGATAGAGTTGGCTATTCCAAATATATAAATTTAAAAAAAATAATAATATTGTTTATTATTTTTAATCTATTTTTTTCTTGACATATATGAGAATCCAAAAATACATGAACCTCTTTTATTTATGCAATAACTTTTTATCATCTTAACCATTTTTACAATAAGTTATATGTCGCACTAGAACAGACTACATCTACAATCTTTAAAACATTATAAAAAGTAATTCCCTCGTAGCATGCACAATTGAAGGCATTGTAATTTTCAAGGATATATTGACTTTCATAATATATATATATATATATATGTGTGTGTGTGTGTGTGTGTGTGTGTGTGTGTGTGTGTGAAAAATACACACAATGGGTTCGCTACAATTATACAAAAAAATTTAAGGAAATTCCATCATTAAGGTACTCAACACCTACACTAGCCGAGACATGTACCTTATAATATTTTGCTAGAAAAATAACATACCATGAATAGAAAAACTTAAATTTCACATAGTTATTCACAATTTCTAATTGCCACTAACAAGTCATAAGAGACCATCGATATTAGCTTGCACTCACCCTTATGATTGTTTAAATATTATAGCTATTTTATTCCACCATTGAAATGCCCAAGATCACATATATGTAAGAAATAGATGGAGCACAATATCTTTGATGTTAGGTAAAGACATTCACTAATATATTAAATTGTGGCTATAGTAATACAGAACCTCAGTGGGCCCAATGGTTAACATGTCTTTCCTCCTAAACAATCATAAGTTTAAATGTAGAAGACTTAATTTTTTACTTATATATAATGATTCAATCATAAACTCTTCCAATTTAAAAAAAAATTATATTCATAAAATTTCCAATCTAAAAATTCATAAACTATTAATTTATATAAATAAAAATTAAATAATATTAAAAATATTAAAATATCATAGATATTGAAAAAATTAAAAAAAATATTAAAATGTCAAAATTATTATTTTCAATTAATAAAAAATAACCTCAAATTTTAAATAGTGATCCCTTCTACTCCCTTAAATACTCATTAACGGAATACAAAATGGCAAATTTTAAACGTTGGTCCCTACTACTCCCTTAAATACTCATTAACAACGAATACAAAATGGTTGATTGACCTTCCCAACGTTTTTAAGATATAGAACATTAGTTTTTAGGATACATACAGTTAGTTTTTATGAATACAGTGCTGGAAAAAAGTGGAAAATGGCGTTGAGTATATCAACCACATGATTGAAACAATCATTAATAGATTAATACATTTTATATGTAATAAATAAATAATAATTAATTATTTAAAAAAAAAAAATTAATTATTAATAATTAATTATTTAATTGTTAATAATTAATTAATTATAACTAATTAAATGAAAATGATTAATTAATAATAATTTATTTTTTTTATTTTTAATTGATATTAATAATAAATAAATTATTAATTATTAATTGATTATAAAATATAAATAATTAATGAGAAATAAAATATTGCATAACAAAATAATAACATAAATAATAATAATAAAGTAATCCTAAACTAAATACATAAAAAAATAAAATAATAATGTAACATATTAATTAATTAATTAAATAAATGTTTTTAATATATTAGTAAAGTATAAATAAATTGTTACACTAATAATAAAGTAATGCATTAATAAAGTAATAATACATTAATAATATATAAATACATTGATTATTGATGTAATATTACATAAATGTAGGAAAGGAATAAAGTATTAATTAATAAATATATAAATGATCAATTAATTAATATAATAATAGAAAAATATATTATTACGTTAAAGTATTAATGGTAATAGAAAAATACATTGTTATGTTAATGATGATGATGATGATTAACGTCCACTAAGACCGAATTGGTCTATCGGACCTTAAGAGAGTAAGTGATTACTTTTGATTCTTTAGAATTTTGTTTCTGTGCTCGAAAAGCAATAAGAGAAGCTTTCCAAGATCACCATACTTTTGTTGAGTTAAGATGTTAAGAAGGTTGGTAGCATGATAAATATTTTGAAAATGAGATCTAATATGGGTATAGAGTGGACAATCTAAGAGAAAGTGATTTTCACCTTCAACCTTCTTAGTGTCACAAAGGTGACACAATCTTTCTTCCCATGGCATTTTAGGAATTGACCAACGCCTAGTTTCACTATGGAACTCGTGAGAATTTGTTTTGATCTTAGCAATGCTTATTTTTTTCTTTACACTTGGAAAAATAGATAGATAATTTTGATCTTCTAGATTAGGGTTGATTACATCTTTATAACACCTTAATTTTCTTTTTTCCCCTAACTCTTTATCACACCACATTTTCTCTTTAAATTTTGATTTCACGTTTTTTTTAATAGTATCTTTTTTCTGCAAAATGGTTTCTTCCATGATTCCCCAATAGTTTAGCCAAGATTGGGCGTCTTTATGCCATCCTCTCTTGAGTCGATGGTGGTTATGACTTGATTTTGAAGCAATTTTAGGTATCCTCTTGTCTTCCATGTTTTTTAACTTGATATTGTACATTAGGTATATAGTCATAGCCATGCTCTCAATGGGGGAGAGACTTGTTTCTAAGAGGAGGATGGGATAGGGCATATTTCCTTTAATTTTGAGATTATAGGTTATAAAATTCTTTTGTATTTCCTCTATCTTTCTCCGGGATTCATGAGAGATACTACAACCCCAGACTTCACATCCATAATGAATAACAGGTGTAACAAGAGTCTCAAAGAGGAGTTTATTCTTATCCCAACTCCAAAGATCAACTCATTTACAATTGTTTTCAAGCCCATAATAAGCTTTCCATCCCCCAATAATCTTTTTCTCAATGCTATAATTCCAATTGAGCTTGTGGTGAATATCAATTCCAAGATATTTGTATGAAGTCACTTCCTCCAAGTTGTTGTTGTCA
>ML779852.1:446988-482098 GCA_009831015.1 Picea engelmannii
TAAACCTTTTTCTTTTCTTTCCTCCAATTGTTGAGGTGTCAACCTTGTAGGTTGAGGTGTTTTAAAAGAAGGAGCATTGTTCTCTCTATAGATGTTAGGATTGGTCCTTCTAGTAGCCATAGCCATATTTTTACTTTCAACATGTCTTGCCACCTTAAATGCATTCTCCAATGATTTGGGTTCCCAAAGACGAACCTCATGTTGAATGTTATGCTTTAAAGTTCCTATGAATACATCAATCAAGTGCTCATCTGGAATATTGGTTACCTTTATATTCAATCTTTGGAAGTTCTCAATGTGTTCGGTAACTGAACCCTTTTGCTTGAGATTTATCAATTGGATAAAGAAGGTATTGCTCCTTGTATCCTCATAGTGTGTTATCATTTCTTCCATGAAAATTTTCTAAGTGACGAGTGATTTGCGAGAACAAAGCCATCAATACCATACAAATTGATTAGGTTCTAAATATAAATAAGCAATTCGTACCTTTTGTGTATGTGGCACATTATGGAGATCAAAGAATTACTCCATATGAAGTATCCATGTGATTGGGTCCTTGCCATCAAACTTCCTCATATCAATCTTAGGAACGTGGTTGGTCTTCAAGCCAAATTTGGAGTTTCTCCATTCTTGATTCACCTTCCTTGTGTCCTCATCAAGAATTTCATGGGATTCATTTTCACTTTCAGGTGTCTTCTCTGTTACAAAATTTTTCAATACTTCCATGATCTCCCCTTTTAAACCATCTATATTAGTATCCAACTTAGCTTCCATTGAATCCATCTTATTATCCAACTTAGCTTCCATTGAATCCATCTAAGTATCCAACTTAGCTTCCATTGAATCCATCTTATTTTGTAGTTCATTTATGTCCCTACGCATTTCTTCACCTTCATCAAGAGTCCAAGTAGGATTTTATGGAGGCTTATTTGGTGTAGAAGTTTCCTTTTTGGGTGGCATGTTGGTCAAGTATCACTTTTGAACCTTGATTTTGAGGTGGTTCTTCTAAACAATATTTCTTTTGTTGTATCTCCCAAGTTTCGGCCCTTCTGGGTATGAAACTTTCTTTTATGTATTTCTCTGATATTTATTCTCTGCAATTCCACAGGTCTGATCAAAATTGGATGTGCCAAGTGGAATTTACGGTAACTTCCCCACAACTTGCAGATTTTTGGCCTTTCCAGGATATCTCACTTGTATAGTGTGCCTCGCACGAAATAATTGACATAAAATTCTTAAAATTGCACCAGAAATACTACAGACTGTCCACAATCCAATGCAACCAGTCCCATGCAATTTGGATACTCTAGGAATAAGTTATGATTATTTTACCTGGAACACCTTCTTGAGACTAGTCAATAGGACTAGTCAGATACCCTATCTTACACAGGGTGTATCTACAAATTTAAGATGACCCAGAAGCTTCACTTTTTACCAAGGATACCTTACTAATTTCTGTAAATAGCCTCCAAATCTCAGGGTATGAAACGTTACATAAAAAATTTTATAGCAAAAATTCTGCAATGACTCATTTCAGGACGATTCCAGAACCCTATCTTGTACAGGTTGTATCTCTGAAAATATAAGGCCTCAGGAGCTGAATTTTGAAACTAACGTACCTTGATCTGTGTACTAAATATCCTCCAAGTCGTTCCTTCTGAAACATTGTAGAAAAAAAGTTATAGCGAAAATTCCAAGGTGTCTCAGATGTAGCAGCATAACCCCAAGACCTTGAGCTCTGATACCATATGTTAAGAACCAAATATCAATATAGCATAGAAAATACTCAAAAAAAGTACTCAACGCCTTGCAAAAGAGATAATTTCAAATAATAAGCCTCTTCGAGGGGGCAACCTCCTTTTACCCCACTTAAATGTTCAAGTACATGATGATTCAAAATGAAAATGTCTCCTTGGTATATATAGGAGACTAGGAGGTATAATTACAACTAATGGCCTAAATTCGACATAAATAAAATAACATTACTAATATAATATGCCCCAATTAAGGGGTAATGAGCCAATATTAGGGCTTAACAATACATTTACAAGGCAATTTTTTCCTTCGGGGGTCTGCTTTCCCCCGGACCCCTCAGCTGGGGGGATCGCCCCTTAGGACCCCGCAGGGGGGGAAAACCCCCCCTGCAACTCCCTCATGTGGAGGGGTGTACAATATTCTGGGGTGTAAAGTCTTCATCGGGTATAAACACGACTCAAAAAAAGACCTTTGAATCAAGAAGATAATCAGACTCCACAACCAACAATCTCCCACTTGGAGACTGATCTCAACAACTCCACCACTACTATATCTAATGAACTTTGATCTGTCTTGGACTTGGAAATTTTATCATCTTCACCTTCATGCTTGAATACCCACTGAAACTGAGCATGAACTCATTTTTTTCCTAGTTACTCCCTTTGTTAACATGTCTGCGGGATTCTGGCTAGTGTGTATCTTTTCCAATTTCAAATGTCCATATTCCAAGACGAATCTAATGAAATGGTACCTAATATGTATATGCTTAGTATTCAAATGGAAGGCTGAATTATTTGCAAGATGAATGGCACTCTCACTGTCACATTACAACCTTCTATTATCTTGCTTCTTTCCCTATTCCTCCACAAACCTCTATAACCAAATCATCTATTTATTAGCCTCTGTAGCAACAACATAATCTCTCTCTATTATTGAAAGTGAAACAACCTTTTGTAGTTTTGAAATCCAACTTAATTTTATTCCACCTACAATAAAAACATACCTTGTGGTGCTCCTCCTCCTATCTTTATCACCTGCCATATTTGAATCAACATATCTCTGTAGAACTGTTTCTGAACCTCCAAAACATAATGCATGAATAGAAGTACCTTTCAAATAGCTGAGAATCCACTTTACTACCTCCCAATGTTCTTTACCTGGATTGTTCATATACCTACTCACAACTCCCACTCCATGTGAAATATTTGGTCTTCTGCAAACCATTGCATACATCAAGCTGCCAACTATTGATGAATAAGAGACCCTGGATATGTATTCTATCTCCTTTTGTGTCTTGGGACACATTTCCTTAGTTAATTTGAAATGGATGGCCAAAGGTGTACTAACTAGTTTTTCATTCTGCATTCTAAACCTCTCCAACACCTTCTCTATGTACTCACCCTGAGACAATGTCAATTTTCAATTATGAAAATTGTACAATTCTAAAAATTGTACCAGAAATACTACAGACTATCCACTATCCAATGCAACTGGTCTCACTCAATTTGGATACTCTAGGAAGAATTTATGATTGTTTTACCCAGAATACCTGCTTGAGACTAGTCAGATACCCTATCTTCCACAGGGTGTATCTACAAATGTAAGATGACCCAGAAGTGTAAATTTCTATCACATATACCTTAATAATTTTTGTGAATATCGTTCAAATTTTAGGTTCTGAAAAGTTACACAAAAAATTTCATAGCGAAAATTTTGTGATGACTAAATTCAAGATGATTCCAGAACCCTATGTTACACAGGTTGTATCTTAGAAAGTATAAGGCCTCAGGAGCTTAAATTTGAACCCAACATACCTTGATCCATCTACTAAATATCCTCCAAGGGGTTCCTTCTGAAACATCGTACAAACAAAATTATAGCAAAAATTCCAAGGTGTCTCATATGTAGCAGCGAAACCCCGAGACCTTGAGCTCTGATACCAAATGTTAAGAACCAAATATCAAGATAGCATAGAAAAACCTCAGAATAAGTACTCAATTCCTTGAAAAAGAGAGAATTTCAGATAATAAGCGTCTTCAAGGGGGAAACATCCTTATACACCACATAAATTTCCAAATACAAGATGATTCCAAGTGAAAATGTCTCCTTGGTATATATAGGAGACTAGGAGGTACAATTACAACTAATGGACCCAAGAAGACATAAATAAAATAACATTACTAAAGTAATATGCCCCAATTAAGGGGTAATGTGCCATAATTTAGGGTTTAACAGTCAACCTCGTCCTAAGGTTGAAAGGGTCGAATACAACCCTGTACATGTACAGGAACAAGCCTGAATTTGGGTCTGTCCCTGTACATGGACAGGGTCATATTCGACCCTGTCAACTTTCTAAAAATGTAAAACAAATTAAAACTAAAAACAACTACAAAGAAAACTAAACTAATTACCTAGACATAAATGTAATGTTGAAATTATACAATTTGAAATAAATTTAATGTACAAATTTAATGTTGAATTTATATAGTTAGAAATAAATTTAATGTACAATTATGCTTAAAGAGGCCATTATAATTCATAACTAACCTTAGTATTTCCAAACTGAATGTATAAGTATTCAATTGAACAGGGACTGTTTGCTACATTAATTAATTGCTAAGCTTAAATGGATTTGGGAATTTTGTATTCAACATTGGCAATGAACCCACGAACTTAGAAAGGAGGATGACAAGGCCAAATACGACCCTGTCAATTCGGGCATGTCCCTATACATGGACAGGGCCATATTCAACCTTGTCAACCTCCTCATAAGGTTGACAGGGTCGAATACAGCCATGTCCATGTACAGGGACAAACCCGAATTCGATCATGTCCCTATACATGGACAGGGATGTATTCGACCCTGTCAGCCTCCTCCTAAGTTTGACAGGGCCGAATACATCCATGTCCATGTACAAGGATAGGCTTGAATTTGGGCATGTCCATGTACATGGACAAGTCTGTATTCATCCCTATCAAACTTATCCAAACCTATACTACAAAGTTGTGAACGATGCACCTGTGATTTTGTTGTTATATGTTGACGAATTATTTCTGACAGGTGCAAAGCAGGGAGAGTTTGAGTAGTAACAATCATAACAATGGAAAAAATACTTCTAAATAGTAAAGCCATGTAGAGGATGACAAAATTTGACATATTTTTCTTGCTTTCATACGCTAGCGGTAAGGGCGAATTGATTCCTTTAGAGATGGATTTTACATATACAATTTTGACAGGCGTTGAGACTGTTAGACAGTGTCATTCTCTTAGCAATTTGTAGCTCTTCACTCATTCACCTTCCAAACCCCATACCACTACCCTGACTATGTGCAAGGAGATCTATGGCAGCTTGTAACTTGGTACTCATTATGATGCAATCAATCTGTTGGGTAACATGTGATTTGATATGAATCTGCTTTGTTCTAGCTCTTTGAATCCATTGGATGCTTATTGATTAAATTGTATTATAGTGTTGTGGCTAGTTAGGTGCTTTTATTTTGAATTATCTTCACCTAAGGTTCACATTCAATTCGTTCATCTTCATTAATTTTCTGTTACAATTTTCTTACTGATCTTATCTCAACCACACTCTTAGTTTTTGTTAAATTTTATCCTCACTCTTGACTATTTATGTTCAACCCAAGAGTGAGTCTTCATGTGCTAATCATCTTGGAGTTCTCTGCAGATTCTGGAAAAGCACAGTCCGAACAGAGGGGCTTTGGCTTTCCAACAATGATTGGGGTTGGTTTTCCTACAGTTATTAGGTGAATCTGCTTGTGCAGATTTGTGTGATAACAGTAAGGAAATGCATTAATTGGTCTGAAATGTCATGAAATCAGAAATGACAATATTTAGGACTGAAACTATTGCATCTATGAGAGAGGAACCACAATTAATGAGAGAGAGAGAGGTGGTAGATTTGTTATGGAAACTTTGTTGCATTTATAATGGGGCATTTCTTGCATTTATTAGTGAATATTAACTGCTTTTATCATAGGAATTTATTTCAATTAGGTGTTGTAATTATATAGGGAAGTGAGAAAAGTGAATATGATGGGAGTAATGGCACCCATAAGCTCTATTTAAATTTTATACTAGTCTATATGCCTAGTTTTCAAGGTTTATCTAGAAAACAATGGAGGGAAGATGCTAACATTGATTAAGGTTGGTTTTCTGCAATAATTGAACAACTGTCCTTTTCACTGAATAGTATAGCTTGATATATAGGAAAAGTATAGATGTTATTAATGTATGATATAGTTGTTATTAATGTATTATACAGTTGCTATTAATGTCTAGTATGGATGTTATTTAGTGTATAGATCTGTTGTTTTCTAATCTAAATTTTTAGTATGGTTATGCATGTCATTTAATGAATGATATAGATTGCATTTAATTAGCAATACGGTTGTCCTTATTGTTTTAAATTATCTCGGATTTTGTATTCATTCTTATGCGGTGCTATGACAACTATTCATTTCATAGAAGAAACACAATTTGGTAAACCATAATCCCTAAGTTGAGTTAGTAGGAATTTATTGCATGCAACTATGTTTATATGAAGGATCCATAAACTGGTGTTACAGGGGAGGGAGAGAAACTTCCTGAACACATACTAAACTATAACTATTATGTATATTTTGAGCAATTGTTGGGAACTGCATCCTCTAAATCTAATTATGAATTTCATCAGGGCCCTTGAGAGTCATTCTCAATTTTAATCATGTGAATATCATTCATCTCATAGCTATAAAAAGCCATTTTTGAAAAAGAAGTTATTTAAGAAACATGATTTTGGCCCTTAAAATAGCCATTCATGTCCCTTTGTATAGATCAGTAACTTTGGGATGCTTGCAATCTGAAATCTGACTAGTCCCATTACATTAAAATGAGTGAATTTGAGTATAATATGATAGATGGAACAAAAACATAAAATTATTATACCTATAAACTTATGCTTTGAGTCATGAGCTGAGGGACATGGATATCAATGTTAAGTAGTTAACATCGATGCTATGTTGTCTCCTAAGAAAAATAAGAGATGGTTTTCGAGGAGAATCCTAATATTAGGAAAGTCTTGGATATCTGTTGCAGTTGTAACATGTTTTATTTTCTTCGCCTGTGGGGTGGCCAATGGAACTCATTGTGAGCATGATCATAGGAATTTTGGCATTAGCGTGAAGCATTAATACTAAATTTGCAAGTTGTCTAGCATCGGGTTTGTTATTATCAAGCCGGGTAGTATGCTATTAATGGGAATAATAAGGCTTGCCCTGGGCAGATAACTTATATGTTAGATATAATTGTATGTTTCTCTAATAATAGTTCTCTGTTATAATACCTGCATTGTTCAAAGGAATTGTTAAATACGAAATACCCCCATTCAGAAAAGAACGGTGATATTATAGTGTTAAGAATAAAAGGTTTTCAAGTTCGAATTGTTTTTTTCATATAAAGTTGGTGTACAGAATATTCATAATCATGGTTATTGAATTGAAGAAGAATATAGTTGTTGCAATATGAGATATTGTTTTTCTTGATGGCATAATTTTAGTAATTTATACGGCCCTGTCAACCATCTAAACTAACACTAAACATTTAAAAAAAAAACTAACACTAAACTAACACTAAACAAAACTAACACTATACAATTTAAGAAACTAACACTAAAAAATTTAAAACAAACGTGGACCAGCGGCCCTGTCCATGTACAGGGATAGGCCCGAATTCGGGCATGTCCCTGTACATGGACAGGGCCGTATTTGGACCTGTCAACCATCTAAACTAACACTAAACAATTTTTAAAAAACTTAAAACTAGCACTAACACTAACATTGTGCAATTTAAGAAACTAACACTAAACAATTTAAAACAAACAAAAGTGTTACCCATTCTAAGAATGTTCTGGGTCTAAGTAAACATTTTGTAATTAGAAATATAAGTTTTTAATTGTGCCCATTGATCATTCTCTGCAATAAGTCAACTGCAAATTCAACTGACTATTCATAATTCAGAGTAATGGAGATTCAGCATTAATATGTCAAACCATAGAAACAGTAATCGAAGTAAGGGCCAATAATTATTATGTTAAATATTACACTTTACATTATGATTCCGAGGTATTTTTTAAGAAATTTTTAGGAAAAATTTGCATACATCATCAATAAGAATATACAACTATTCTCTACATACGATCATGAATATTTAGTAGAACCTTCATTAGGGTTCATGAATATTTTTTTAATTATTTAGATTGAAACAAAATAAGTGGTTTTTCTACTTATCAGAGTAGATTATAACACAGGTACCACACCTAATATTATTAGCATAAACTAAATAAACCATGTAAAATAAGCTATCTATTAAAATTTCAACAGTACAACAAACATGTTCAACCATATGAAAGTTTTCCTCTACCTCATCAATAATGAAATTCTTCTTATTCATTTATCTAGATTCTAGAAAGGTAACTCTTGTAATACTAGAACTGTAGAACAAGTCGTTTTAAAATGTTTGTTTCATAGAAACGATGAGATTATGTATCAAATTGTTATTTCAAATTCAATTCAAAAAAATTGTTTTAAACACACTTAAGTAGATCCATCATACAAGAGGAGGAATTACAACGTATTGACAATCTACAGAGATTGTGACAACTTAAACTAATCATTTTGTCCATAACATTGTACAATTTAAGAAACTAACACTAAACAATTTAAAACAAACCTAGACCAACGGCCCTGTCCATGTACATGGACAAGACCATATTCAGCCCTGTCAACCATCTAAACAAATATTAAACAATTTAAAAAAAAACTAACACTAACACTAAACAAAACTAACACTGTACAATTTAAGAAACTAACACTAAACAATTTAAAACAAACCTGGACTAGCAGCAACCGCCTGCAACTCCAACTCAAGCACAAACCACCAACGTCCGCCCGCAGCACCAACTTCCTCCTGCGGCACCAACATCCGTCAGTTGCAACTATCACCTAACTCTATCACATAACACTATCACCTATTGCTATCAACAATTCAGGAAAATTATGAGGTGAGCGATGTGCAGGTAATATATAAACCATTTGTTCGGCTGAAAAACAATGTTTGGTCGACAAAGAGTTTCGATTGAAAGACTCTTTTGGCTGAAACAATGTTCATCCAAAAATATTTACCAGAAAAAAAAACCTTCCGGTTAAGATGGTAGAAGACAGTCGAGGCCATTGTGTCAGTACCATTTGATTTGACGTCCAATGGCTCGGCTAAAAAGAGGTGGCTTTCGACCAAAAGAATGTTAGTAGGAATTTTGGAAACCCGATTCTCACAAAAATTTTACCCAACTTCATGATTTTACCCAATACTATATAGCCTTAGAGGGAGTGATGGCTTCAGATGTTTTCTGTGGGAAATTGGATAGTCTCATGATGACATGTTGTAGTTATTCGAGAGCTACCCACCAACCCTGGATGCATGCTGTGAATTCACTATGGATTTCTTATGATGTATAGATTTGTGTTTCCGAATTGAATGGTCATGAGCTTGTGTGGATGGTGACAATGTTAGATTCTATGTCGGATATAATACCTTCCTCATTAAGAGGGAGTGTTGATATTTTGTGTAATTTTGTAAGTTATTCTTAAGTGTTAATGTTTCAGCATCGGGATGACATTCTCCTTGGATTGGTCATGGTAATTTGACCAATGGAGAATGTCCCTAGCATAGTCTTCTAAGGACATACGACTCAAAGTGTGTGGCTTTCAACATCCGAAAGGACTGAAATTCTTCATGTGGCACAAATGGAAACCTGATCAAGAAGAATGGTCCTTGTAGTCACAGAACACTTTGTTGAGTACGTCATAATTGTGGGACACTCAATGTGCATATTGAAGAAGGATTTATATGGATTAAAGTAGGCACCAAGAGCATGGTACAACAAGATCGACAAATTTCTGACGAGCTTAGGATTTATAAACAACAATGCAGATCTTAACCTTTACTTTAAGGTTGTGGATGATGGTCCGATAATACTACTATTGTATATGGATGACCTATTTCTAAACAGGTGTGGAAAATCTCATCTCTGAGTGTAAGAGAAAAATTGGCTGCTGATTTTGAGATGAAAGATCTCGAGATGATGCATTAGTTTTTGGGTCCCAAGGTATGGTAGAGATAGGATGAGATATTTTTTAATCGAGGGAACTATACAGTAGAAATACTGAAGAGGTTCGGGATGTTGGATTGCAAGGAAATGGCTACACCTATGGTATCAAATCTGAAGTTGTTGTAGGATAGGAATTTAGAGATTGTGGATGTTACTTTATACAAGAAGATGGTGGGTTCATTGATGAACTTGACAAACACAAGATCAGATATATGTTTTGATGTGAACACCCTGAGTCAATATATGGAGCATCCCAGATAGGTTCATTTGGTCACAGCAAAACATGTGATGAGGTACCTTAAGGTTACAATAGATAATGTTCTCAGGTATGTGGCAGACCATGAGTTTAGTTTATATGGATATTCAGATTCAGATTGGGTTGGAAGTATTCTTGATCAAAGGAGTACTTCGGCATATTGCTTTAGTCTAGGTTCTAGTATGGTTTCATGGAGTAGCAGGAAGCAGTTGTGTGTAGCACTCAATACGGTTGAGGTAGAGTATGTGGCAACATGTGCAGCAAGTTGCAAAGTAGTGTGGCTTTGGAAATTATCGACTATTGGAATGAATTTGAGTTGTAGGTAAGACCTACAAGAAGAGGATGAGGAGACTTGTTCTAGAGGAAAAGTGATGAAGTTAGCAAGTTGAAGATCCAGTTGATATTCAATGCTCAAGAGGGAGCCAAACAGTCAATTCCAAAGGCAGATGAGTACTGAAGTAAGGAGCAGGAGGCTCTTCCATATGCAGGAATAAATCATGTGTGGTGCTCAGTACGGTTGAAGCTGAGTATGTGACAACATGTGAAGCAAGTCGTGAAGCAGTGTGGCTTTGGAAATTGCAGACTATTGGACTGAATTTGACTTGTAGGTAATACCTACAAGAAGAGGATGACGAGACTTGTTCTAGAGGAAAAGTGTTGAAGTCAGCAGGTTGAAGATTTAGTTGATATTCAGTGCTCGAGAGAGACTTGGACGGTCAGTTCTAGAAGGAGATGGGTACTACAGTAAGGAGTAAGAGGCTTCGTCGGATGCAAGAAGTAGTCATGTCTGGCGCTCAATACGGCTGAAGCTGAGTATTTGGAAGCATGTGCAGTAGCAGTGTGGATTCGAGAAAAAAATTATGGGTTATTTGGTCTGGGAGTGGAGGTGACCTGCATTTGTTGTGATAACCATAGTTGCATGAAGTCGTTAGAGAACCCTGTGGTCTATGATAGGTCAAAGAATATCGAGATCATATATTACTATATCATGGATATAGTGCATAAGGGAGCAGTGAGGCTCCAGTTTCGTGACTATAGAGGATCAAGTTGTGGACATGTTTACCAAGTTGTTGTTGAGGATGAATTTTGAGTACTTCAGGGACAATCTTGGCATGGTCCCTCTTCAGATGGAGTGTTCTCATCCAACATGAAAAATGGATTGCATTGAGACATGTGGAACTCATCTAGCAGGAAAAAGGGTTGGCACTGAGTGTTCTCATCTAGCATGAAAAAGAGCTAGCACTAAGACAGGTGGAACTCATCTAGCATAAAAAAGGGTTGGCACTAATTTTTCTCATCCAGCATGAAAAAGGGTTGGCACGGAGACATGTGGAACTCATCCAGTGTTAAAAAGGGTTGGCACTGATATAGGTGGAACTCATCCAGCATGAAAAAGGGTCGGCACTGAGTTTTCCCATCCAACATTAAAAAGGTTTGGCACTGAGATAGATGGAACTCATCCAGCATGAAAAAGGGATGGAACTAAGTGTTCTCATCCAGCATGAAAAAGGGTTGTTACTGAGACAAATGGAACTCATCCAGCATGAAAAAGGGTTGGCACTGAGACACGTGGATCTCATCCATCATGAAAAATGGTTGGCATTGAGACTAAGGGTGCACATGATTAGGTACTAATGCATTGTAGGGTAGTGGATGTCCTGGGGACATGTTGTAGTTATTCGAGAAATACCCATGGGCCTTGGATGCATTTCCTATGAAGTCACACAGGTGCACATGATGAGGCATACATGCATTGCAAGGTAATTGATGTCATGGTGACATGTTGAATCTATTTGAGAGCTACCCACAGGTAATCTTCAAAGGTAATATTGGCATAATGTAGAATGTCTCCCTCGTTAAGAGGGAGTGTTGATGTTTGGGCAGCATTGGAAATACATTCTACTAGATTGATAATTAATAATATGATTACTAATTATTAATCAATATTATTAATTATGATATCATTAATGTAATAATATATTTATAATATAAAGTATAAATATATATATAATAAAGAATAAAGTATATTTATATTATATGTATAATATAATATAAAGTATAAATATATTTATTACCCAAGGGCCGCATCTCTTCATGGATGGTCACCATGATCACCATGTGTTCTTTATATATAAAACACTCATCATTGTAATAAGATATTCATTCACATACAATATCATCTCTTATGAAAAATCAACACCTTAGATGCCAGGTGGTGAACAACATCAGAGTCCGACGATAGGATTTTCCTTGAAGGTTGTAGTAGAAACACTCCAACGGGAGAACTTTGAGATTCAATCCAAACCATAGACTAGCGGTTAGTTGGGGAGTGATCTCAGTCATCGAAATGCGTGGGAACTGTATGGGAAAGGATAAAGAGGATATTGATGTAATGAGCTAGCGTGGTAGCCGGTGTGACACATCATTCCAGTGTAATAGCCAGCACATCCGCAGGATGACATGTGTCATCACCTGGTTCGTTATAAGGTCAAGGGTGTTGATATTATGTTAGTTTTGGGAGGTGTTAACCTCCAAATGTAACCCTAACAAGAATAGAATATTTTGGGAAGCAAGAAGAAACCCTAAAGCATTGGACATGACCCTAGAAGACAAGTTGGCTAAAGAAAATATTTAATATTGAGTTTTCATCCTCTAGAATGAGAAGTCGGCTCGAAAAGCTAAGGAGGAGTAGTATAAATACAGGATGACAGAGTTCATTTGGACATACATAGCTTGTAACTACAGAAATTTAGTTGTGCGCAAGTCTAGAGAGTAGATGCAGTTGTAGCCACTGAAGCTGTAGCCACTGCAACTTGTATTTTCAGTTTCAGTCTTGGACTCTCTCTTCATTATGGTTTGGACTTTATACTTGGTATGCTAACTATGGAGACTGGTACACTACCTTGATTGGCTATTAGGCCTAGGTTTTTCTTCCGAAAATATTCTCTGTCAAGGTTAAGGTACTCGGGGGTGGCTTCAACCTATGGTTGGGTGACAATATTTCTATATTTTCTATGGTTAAACGAGCACGCCTATTATTTCTAACAGGTCATGGGCCCACACTATCTTCGGACAGTCTAACCGCTGGAAGATATATTGGGAGGTTTTTGCTCAGTTACAGTTGCAATTGTAGTGAAAGTTTTTGTTGCAGCAACGAAACCCTAACCCTCTTGTTAATATGCCTTAAGTGAAGATATTGACATAATTTTTGGATAGCCTAGTGTGCCCTAACCTAGCACACCTCCTGGTACTCTCAGCAAGCTAAGACATCAAGTTTTAGTTTTTGGTCAAAGTCAAAGGTTGACTAAGTCAAAGCAGGCGTGACCAACTCTATGAAGTTAGAAAACAAGTTAGAAGGGGATTCTAACTTCATAGCATGGAAGACAAGGATTGATCTCATCCCTTCCAAGAATAAAGTGTTGGATATCGTGAAAGGAAAAATCGTGTAACCATAGTTTGAAGAAGGAAAAGAGAAGGAACCTCGGAATGTTGTAGTTATGGAGAAGTTCAAAGACAATGACATCAATTCCATGAGTATCATAGTGGACTCTGTAAAAGACCACTTGATTCCCTACATCTCTCATCTTGACTCATCTAAGAATATGTACGATTCCCTAACTAACATGTTCTCAGTCATAAACATTGGACAAGTAATGAGTCTGAAGAATGAGCTTTGTGACATGAAAATGAATGATGATGATAGCATAACTTCATACCCTATGATAATATCTCATTCAAGAGATCAACTACAAGCTATTGAAGAAATCATTTCAGAGAATGAACTGGTAAATATAGTACGCAATGGTCTTCCCAAGACATGGGATGCATTTTCCGCAAGCATGAACATAAGAAAGAGTATCCCACATTTGAATAACATTGGACTTGTTGTGAACAAGAAGAATCAAGGATTAGCACAAAAGAGAAATCCCAAAAGAAACACGATGATCAAGCTTTCACAACGAAGTTCAAGAATTTCAGGAATAAGAAGAAGTTTGTCTCAAGGAAGAAACCAAATCAAGAAAAGGATATGTCAAAGATACAATGCTTCAACTGTTGAAAATATGGTCACTACAAGAACCACTGTCTTGAGTTAAAGAAAAGGAAGGAAATATACGAAGAAATAGTTTCCGAAGAAAGGGAACCCTCAAAGAAGGCCAAGCAGGATAAAACCGACTTCTTCTTCTAAGTCAAGGTAACAATATTCTTCAAATTTCTTGTACATACCATGTTTACATAGTTTCTGTACATATATTTCATATCTATTTCTTAGAAGATAATATCTTCAAGTGAAACAATACCTATGGAAGAATAACAAGATAAGGATTTCTATCATGATGGCTACAAGTCAAGTAATACACATGAAAAGATGAAGTGCGTTGACAACCCTTGGTAACAATTCACGTGGAAGATATTATATAAGTAACAAATACCATATAAGTTGAAATCAGAATCAAACTTGAAAGAGACCCAGAAGAATTCAAAACAAAAAGAATTCAACAATCAAGAGGAAATTAGAAAAAGACTTGTGACACTTTGCATAAGGCAATAAGGATGCAGACGGAAGCATGGACTATCTTAGATGGAGGGATATGATTACATAATTCCAAAAGAAGAGCATGCATTCATGCATGAAGCAAGGATTAGGAGGGAGATAATCCTGAATAATATGATCCATTGAGGACTAAGAAGTATCTATCCATGTTCCCATTGAAAGTAGAAGTCATGAAAAGCAGCACGTGTTCAGTTTGACTTCAGAAGAAGTCTTCTTCGAAACGAAGCCTTAAAGTATCCTTGGTTGTCCATCTACATCCATGATCCTTTGATGAAAGGAAGAAGTTGGAATATTCAGGGCATAGAATCTATAGAAGAATCCAAGGACCCAAGAGCTAAAGAGAAACATGAGGAAGAACATGAAGATTCCAAGAAAGAAAGAAAAAGGCAGAACAACCAGTTATTATACCGAGAATCACAAAGACTATCGGCTTGGTTTGAACTCACTAAGAAGGTATTGAGAAGAAGAAATGGAAGTAGTGATAAAGAACAGCGGGAAAAATAATTATGAATGGAAGCATTGAAATATTCAGAGGTTCTTCTAGAAGGAGGGAGAAGACTATGACAACAGCTTATTCCAGATATACCTCTTGTAGTATCCATGGATTGGAATTTACATGTAAAAGATTGTTCTTCCCAATAAAGCAAGTGAAAAAGAATCTTATACCAGAAAGAGACCCATGTATGCAAATATAAGAAGACCTTGTATGGATTCAAACAAATTGATGCAGAGTATCTCATATAGAGCAGAAGCATGGTGAAAAAATTCTATGACAGAGATAGTGTATCAAAATAGTTACTCAGAAGTTTGGGATGATGGATTGCTAATCCATGGAAAAATCTCATGATGACAGAATAAGTGCTACTCGGATATGTTTTAGTTTGAGCCTTGCCACGATGTCATGGGCTAGAAGGAAACATAAGTGTTGAATTCGACCATGATATATTGTAATGATCAGAGCTATATGAATTCTTCAGAGAAAACTAGTGTTCCATGACACATCGAAGTACATTGAGATCAAGAATTAAATTCTCTGTGATGAAGTCCAGAAAAGAGAAGTGGTTCTCCAATATATCTCCACAGATGAGCTGATAGAAGATATTTTGGTAATGCCTTTTTCCAAGATGAAAAAGTTTGCGTACTTAAGAAACAAGTTGGGGCTCGTGGAGACGACATCCTTATTGAAAAATGAAGAGATTACTCCTAGGTTGGGAGGGAGCATTGATTTTTATTGATTTATAGATAGTCATTTTTTAGTTCGAAAAATGGTCCAAGATTATCATTTCCTTTCCATTTCGGAAAGTGGTTTGAGATTTCTGACGAACATGCATTTTCCAGTTCGAAAAATGGTCCAGATTGGACAGACACTTTCGTAATGAAAATGATTATATAGATTGTTGATGTACCATAGACAACGATTCCCCTTGTGGATAGTGTGGGGCAATGGTATAAGACAGTCATTCTTCTTGGAAGTCACTCTAAGTAGTGGTCAATTAGAATGGTCTGCCTCATCGGGCAATCATTCTTTTGAAGTTCACAGTTGTGAGCAGTTTCGAAGAATGGTTTGTTTTGGAGGTTGGTGCAGGATAGTCATTTCCATTAGGAAATGGTCTGGACAGTCATTCCCTAGGGCAGACTCATTCTATCCAGATTGCACTATGATTATAGCCGGAGGAATGGCCCATTTAGGTGAATGGTCCAGGTTCATCAATTAGGGACAGGCATTCCCTAAGGAAGACTCATTCTCTCCAAGTTGCACTATGACTAGTGTCAGAGGAATGGCCTAGTTAGGTGAATGGTCCAGGCTCAGAAATCAGGGACAATTATTCTTCTATGTTTGAGAAGAATAGTCCAGATATTCCATGACTAACGTTTTTACCTTCTGAGGGAAGATGCTCTTCCATATCTCACATATGTGAGTGGAAGAATGGCCCATATGACTCAGTTTATATCATGATATTGTTTTATGTAGGTTGATATCAAATGATATGATTGTTGTGGAGACTGTATGTCTCTGGAAAATAGATGTATGCTATTGTGGTGGATGTGTTCCACTGGTTGTGACTATGCGTCACTGATTAAGTAGTCGTGTGCTACTTGGTGTGGTTGTGTACCACTGTATAGTAGTTGTGTACTACTATGGATAGACACAATTGTGTTTTATT
Organism: Picea engelmannii; assembly: GCA_009831015.1. Classification (NCBI taxonomy): domain Eukaryota; kingdom Viridiplantae; phylum Streptophyta; class Pinopsida; order Pinales; family Pinaceae; genus Picea; species Picea engelmannii. The sequence goes on from ML779852.1 coordinate 463,882, forward strand.
GAATGGCATTGTTCTGATTGCCAGGAAGACTATCAGTAGTGTTGAAAATTATTATTAACTAGATGGATAGTCAGTGTGTTAATGGACAGACATTCTCCAGATAGAAAATAGTCTAGGACATATGTCTGGATTAGAAGAATAGTATTTGTAGCCCATGGCATGGCTTCCAACATCTGTTGGAATAGTTATTTTTCTAGGACATATGTATGTATTAGAAGAATGGTTTGTGTATCACTCTATGGAATGAGTGACTTATTCAGCATCATTCCTAATTACTCAGATGGAGTATGGCTTCGAGAGATGATGCAGTTGATTCTGACAGATGATATTGATAGTGATGATGGTGCTCGTGATCTAATCATGAGATAGCATGTATGGCTATGATGATGCTACCAGTTGAATGGTATGTTTCTTCTCAAGACCATTGTCTTCAATACCTCCTTAGCTAGGAGGGAGTGTTGATATTATGGTAGCTGCGGGAGGTATTAACCTCCACTTGTAACCCTAACAAGAATAGAATATTTTGGGAAGCAAGAAGAAACCCTAAAGCATTGGACATAACCCTAGAAGACAAAGTCGACTAAAGGAAATATTTAATATTGATTTTTTAGCCTCTAGAATGAGAAGTCGGCCCGGAAAGCTAAGGAGGAGTAGTATAAATACAGGATGTCAGAGTTCATTTGGACATACATAGCTCGCAACTACAGAAATTTAGTTGTGCGCAAGTCTGGAGACTAGCTGCAGCTGCAGCCACTGCAACTTGTATTTTCAGTTTCAGTCTTGGACTCTCTCTTGGTTATGGTTTGGACTTTCTGCTTGGTATGCTAACTCTGGAGAGTGATACGCTACCTTGATTGGCTATTAGGCCTAGGATTTTCTTCCATAGTTATTCTCTGTCAAAGTTAAGGTCCTCGAGGGTGGCTTTGGCCTATGGTCGGGTGACAATATTGTTATATTTTCTATGGTTAAAAAATCACACCTATTATTTCTAACAAAGGGTGGGATCTTTTTGGGTCCATACCATTGGATGGTCACCTTCAATTGTCGATCGTCAAATCCACAGGCTGAAAAATATGAGTCATTCGTCAGATTTTAAAGGGTTGGAAAGGTTGTGCGTTGGCAAAGAATTTTGATGATGATAAAGGCATATACTATGTGACGAGATTCGTTGATCTATCATTAGGTGAGATTGATATGCGTCATTGATGGCAGAGAGACTCTTTCAAGAGAAAAGGAAGAAAAATGACATCGCGATGATGTGTGGGTGCTAGCATGGTAGCTAGCGTGTCCAAGTAATGACAGGGGTCACTATGTTATTGGTCGTCAAGACAAAAGTGGGCCCCATCAAGCAAAAGTCCCTTAAGATGTATTTCCTTAGATCTCAGTTGTTGGATCTATAGGTTGAGAAATCTCAACCATGCGTTGATGGAAAGTCGATGAAAGAATCGTCAATGATGATGAAGACTGGAGAGCAACGACAGTCGTTGATTAGTGAGCAGGCAAGGTTAAATCTGAGTTGTGGGTCATGGTAGGTACCATCCATGTACCATAAGGAACATCAAAGACTCGGATGTTAACCTTTGAACAAGTTAGTATCTCCGACACAATTAGAACCTTTAGATGCTTGGCCCTCAGACCATAGGATCTGGTCATTGATATATCCTACCATGAGTTGATTGATGAAAATTGGAGATCCTGAGCATCAGATCTAGATGTGTCGTCGTCGAGGCACATGAGGATGAAAGAGTGGGTGTTAAACACCATGTACTTTAGAAGCGTCGACACAATTAGATTCGTTGAATGGAAAGCGTTGACAACTGAGGGATTGGAGAATTGAATCAATAGTTGAGATCGTCATCAAAATTTTAGTTGGGGTGAAGATACCTCCATGGGAGGGAACCCCAACGATGACGAAGGCTATCCCAAGTGAATAGATCTGTTGACCTACATGGCCCGATGGGCCATATGGTAGGTACGACGTCAGTGCCACATAGGAGGGTACAAGTGGTTAGGGGCCATGTGGAATTAAGTGGAACTATCCATTTGAAAACCAATAACTTTGGAAGGCCATAACTTTTGAATCTGAGGTTGGATTTGGGCATACTTACAGTCGTTGGAAATATATTGACAAGCAGAAGATGACAATGGCCTCTAGAAGAGGCCTCAAGATGGTTAAGGAAAAGTAAAATTTATTACCCCATTCCCTTAAAATGTACTTAGGGGGTCGGGTGTCTTACATTAACAAACTCTATAATAGAGGTTTCTACACTACAAATCAATAGGGATAAATGACAAAAGGGTATGCATGCCTAATCAAGTCTTACATTGATATTCCCTTTACATGTTACATAGATACAGGTACATACATTACATACTCCATCCCATGGAGATACCGAGTACAAGATCAAACATTTTAAGGACCAATACATCATTAAACCATAGACTTGATATAAAACAATGTGTCACTCACATTAACATATGGTCATGAGTCTGTTTTATTCAACACAATTCACACAATTTACCTTATTTTTCCGCAATCATCTTGTTGCTTCCACACTTCTACTACTTCCACATGACTATCACTACCACCAGTGTCCCTTGGATCAATTTCTTTGTTGTTCCAGAACAACATCTCTATTCTTCATGCTTACCATTCCAACTCAAACTTATGTCTTCCATCAAATCATGGTTTCTCCAGCAAGAACAATACACTTCGCTTCCACTTCAAAACCAAAAAAATGTTCGTGCTCCTCCATTCACTTATAGAATTGTCGAACTCATACTAGTTGAGAACCAACCATACCTTTGGGCCAAACACCGATACCATGACTATAAATATTGAGAAATTTTCCATCCAAGTCAATCTTACATCAATTCAACAACAATTTACCATCAACACACAATTAGGGGTAACATGTAATTAAACTTCATTTCCAACTACCACACCCTTTACCAAACACACTAAAGAAAGATTTTACATCACAAAATATTGCCAAGTAGGACTTCAACTCGTCAACAAGAGATAATATCATCTTCCTCCTCTACAGTTGTTTACATGTTCGTAGTCTTCATCTGTGTCTTTGACCTTCATTGTCACTATTAGTTCATTGTCTTGAAATTTTGACATCCACCTGTGATTTGCTAGAGTACCCAAATCTAACAAAATCACAAAACTTCATATTGAGTTGTCTAAGATCAATAAAAAAATGCTTCTCATTCCAAAACAATAACTCATACTTCTTTGAAGTTTCCAAACAAGCAATTGTCAAATTTGTCACATCTAACAATACATCACACATTGACTTCAAGAGGCTCAACAAGTTTAGCTTTACAAACTCCAAATAAATTCAAGGAACAAGTTTAATTTTACCATGGCCAAAGAATTTTACTATCACATTTATGGATTCCCTATTAGCATCTAATTTGTTTAACAAAACAATTCAAACTGTCTTACTAGAAACAAAAAAAAAAAACTATATAACCTAATTGTAGGCAAACTGCCATTCATTTCCTTGGGCTCCTTGCTAGTCACCACGATGATCCCAGCAACCCGTTTGCTGTCTCTCCTCTTCTCGACATGCTCACCGTTCACAGTTACATCCAAAGCATCAAAATCTGTTGTCAGCCCAGCAACTCTAGCATTTGACTTATGTCGGCTCAAATTCCGGCCTCATCAAGAACATGGTAATTCCTGTCGAAGCAGAGGCGGAGATGAATCCTTCCATTGAATTTTCCATCGCCGCCATTTTCTCCTTGATCTTCCTTTTTATTTTAAGATTAACCCAGCAGTAGCTCACCTGCCTGTGATCCGTCCGCTTCTCGATGGCGTTAAGGAAAATATGAGAATGCCCAACCACTTCCTCCTTTACTGGACCTACGCAATCTTCCACAGTCAATACAGGATGCTTCTCGAAAGGCTCTGCAACAACAACATCAAAAACAGATCTTCATTCCAGAATAGGCTATTGCAAAAAACAGATCTTCATTCCAGAATGGGTGATTGCTCCGTTTCGTAGAAACTCGGGTATTAAAACACTGAGAGCCCAACTGGACCTTCACGCTTAGTTCTGCATAGCAGCTCTTTTCTTGTGGCTGAATGTCCTATGCCTCGATCACATTCACTCGCAGATACCAGAGCTTGGGTGAGAGGTATACCTTGGAACGCGTGTGAACCAGGAGATTCTCCACGCAACTACCTTCTAGGCGGTGAGCCTTCTCTACAGTCACTCATTCTTTGCCTCTACACACGGCACGCACATACCAAATGCAAATTCAATTATCACATGATTCATATTTATTGTTGGGTCTTCAAGTTGCATGATTCTTCATTGCAGACTAGTTTTTCTCACACATAGCAAGATGCCCAAGTTACATGATCATTCATTATTGACTTGAGTCATCTTGGGGGCTAGAAATGCCTAGGTGATCATTCCCACCTACATATTCTCTAACCTCATGGAGTGGTTCAAGATGTTGGTTGTGGGAACCACTTGCATAATCAACAAGCAATCCACTCATTGCAAATGATGCAATTTTTTTGGAACAAGAGAGTGGGCATTAACCTGACTCCTTCATGGTGGGTGACATGATTGGATAGAAATTATCATAGTCATTAACTATTGTGCAATAGTTATTGGAATATGAAAATGTAACCATTTGGTATTTGAAGGGTCCAAAGAGGAACTCGAAGGGCCTTAAACAAGCTAATAAATTGGTCATTGAGGTATTGATCAAGAGGTTGGCTTAGGCAGTTTTGAATATTGAAGAGAGTGTAAAATTGTTCTCAATTTTTCATAAAAGTGCCTTGATTGAGTTTATCAAGGTGATGATGGAGACATCTTAGAGATGGTTGAAGGAGAAGTCACTCTAGCTCAAAGTTTCGTTGTGGGTTTTCCATTTTCAAAACACTTGCAAGGGAGAACAAAGACAAGAATTTAGTATAGTAGTTGGAGTTCTCTACATAGTAATCTTTGTTCAAGTGTTGAGCTTGTAATTTATAAAACTTTCTATTTGAAGATTCAATAAAGCACAAACTTAAGTCATTCCATTGTTGGAGTTTTCCCACTTGAGCTCTCTAGTGTAAATCTCTGTGTAAAGTATTTTTTTTGGTTATATGTGTGGTTCATTTAAAATTTTGTTATTATTATATATAATTAAATAGAAAACAATACATTCACCAAATTAATGGCTTGGTAACCCGCATAAGAAGAGGTTTTAAACCCACTAGAAACAATAATAAAAGTTAATTGCATATCCATTGTGACACAATGGTTAGTAAGATACCTACCACCATTTATAGATCATATTAGTATCAAAGTCAGTTTTAAATATTGAAGGTCAAAAGGGATCACTTTGATTTGAATTGGTATAGGACCGAAGAAAATAAAAAAATGGTGGAGAATTATTTTTAGAGGACCCCAAGATTGGATTAAAGAGAAGGATAAAATAGCCCAAGGATCCAGCTATGGGAGAAAATCAATAGTACAATGAGACAGATGCCAGACTAACAAATATGGAGACTCAGATGACTCAAATGTATTTAAATGTTTCTCATGTGACCATAAACATGTTGAAGATGAATAAGAACATCATTTCCTTGGTTGTTGCAATGATTCTCAAGAAAAAGGAACAAATATACCTCAAGAGTCAAGTTTTGAAGATGAAGTTGAAAATGAGGAGAATCCCAAACTAGAAAAACCAAAGATGCAGAGATTTGGAGATTGTAGCAAAAATAAAGAACATTGGAGGAAAATATAGACATCAAGTCGTATGCATGTGAGATCAAAGACCTGAAATTAAGTCAGTGGTTACAATAGTCAGAAGTCTATTTCAATGTGCATCATGGAGTGAGTGGAGTATAAATAATTTATTTTTCCCATTTGAATTTGGAAGGGCATGTTTTGACATGGTGGGACAATGATTCAACTACTTGAAAACTCAAATATAAACCATTAGTGACTGACTGAGACATGTTCAAGGACCTTCTTAAGTCACAGTTTTTTCCTGTTACATATAAGGAGGAACAAACGAATATAAAATGGCTTCATCTTAAGAAAAGGAAAGGAAAAAATGTGCAAGATGAAGGTTGATTGTCTTTTTATTTTGATTTGAAATCAAATTTAGTACCTTCCAAGATAGTAGAAAACCTTGGGTTGGGAGTGCAATACCATCCCTAACATTATACTCTTGCTAAAGACATGGACTTGAGAGTCACCAAGTAGTGCATGTTCATATTTTTCATAGATGCAAACTACATTAATGAGGTAGGTGTGGAAGTAATACTACTTGAGGTATGTGTGGTGATACTTGGGAGCCCATACATGTATGTGTTAGATGTTGTCTTCACATGAAGGGAAAACCAACACCACTCGATAAAGGATGGGTAGAATTTCATTGCCACTAATCATAAAGGAAAATCAAGGACCTCCTTCATAAATGAATATTAGGAAAGGAAAATGATTAGTACAAACAAGAAGTTTGTATTGTCGTTCTTAAGAGAGAATCAACATAACGAAGGTAAAATGGAGGTCAAAGAATCCTTAGAAAGATGTAATAAGGAGGAGTGACAACTTATGGAAGCATCCAAGGAAGTGTTTCAAGAAACCAAAGCACTACCACTAAAGAGAGAAGTTGACGTAGATGAAGTAAAGCAATAGTTGCAACAGTTATTGCAACATGAGTTATAAGGCCAAGCACTTTCCCTTGTTCATCAAAACCCAACATCAATGGTATTTTTTAGGGGATATTTTTTGTCCTTTTTTCAAAAAATATATTCACCAATTGACCATTTTCTCTATAAAAAACCATCTATTATTACGTAAAATATGCTTAGATTGGTAATGTTCACCAAAATTTACAATATTTAATAGTGAATTATATATTTCTATTGAATCTTCACCTACATATCTATATGTATGATTTTTTCAAACAAAAATAATCACCTAGAATACTACTTCGTCTGATATTTGAATCCTTAAAAAATACCCTTATCATTATGTCCAAGAAAGGATGGAGGTTGAAGAATGTGCATTGACTACAATGCATTGAAGAATATCACCATCAAGAACCATTTCCCATTGTCACATATTGATGACTTGTTAGATCAAGTATGGAAAGTAAAGGACTTGACCAAGATGGACCTGAAGTCTGGATACCACCAAGTGCAAATGAAATAATAAGACGCGTGGAATATTTCTTTCATAACATGACAAGGTCTCTATGAGTGGTTACTTACGAATTTTTCTTTATGTAATGCGCCAACCACTTTTTTTCCTCTAATGAATGGTGTGCTTCATCCATTCAACAATTCTTTTCTAATTGAATATTTGGATGACATATTAATATTCAGTACCATGTGGGAAGAACATGTTTCTCATTTGAAGTAGGTACTAGAGGAACTAAAGAAGCATCAATTGTTGGAAAACCTCAATAAATGTGAGTTTGCTAGACATTCCTTAGTTTACATTGAACATGTGATTAGTGGAGGTGAATTAAATATTGATTTAGCAAAGATTAAGGCCATTTGAAAATGGCCCATACCCACTAGTGTGACATCGATGAGAATCTTTGATGGGGAAATTCAATACTTGAATAAAATATTTTCATCATTCTCTACAATTGTTGCTCCACTTCACATGGGCATAATTTTTCATTTGGGAAAACAACAACAATGGTATTTTGAATAATTGAAAGTGAATATCGGTGAGGCACAAGTTTTGGAAATTCTTAATTTGTAGTAGCCATTTGAAATTGAGATCCATTCAAGTGGGTATGCCATGGGTTCTATCCTTATATAGGGAGGAAGACCCATCAACTATCTCTTTGCATTGTTTCATGGAGTTGTTATGAAATATCTCAAATATGATCAAGACTCTATGTGTTAGTGCAATCTATGAATAAATGGAAGCACTACCTACTAGGTAAGGAGACTAGGATCCATACCGACCACTAACCTCTTTAGTATTTTCAAAGTTATACCAAATTACAATAAACGAGGCACTACAAATGGATGATATTCTTTCAACAATTCCATTCTTGACCAAGTATAAGAAGGCCATGACTAACAAGGTAGTCGATATGTTTTCCAAACCACCCATAAAGAAGATCTCAGTTGTGGGCATGATAATGAAGATTGAATTATTCACTCATGGATTTTATGAGGAAGAGTATGTGAGTGATGTTGATTTTGTAGGTGAATATTGGAATCTAGGAGTAGGTGGTTGAGAATATACAAATTTTGGGGGCCTTTGGAGGCTAATCTTGCATCTTGGAAACTCATCCTTCATTTTCTTAAGAATACACCCTTCTCTCTTGGGATATTTTCATCTTGATCATTGTACAAGTGGTTTCACCACCTTATTTTATTGTTGTTTTAGATTAATTAGTTGTAGGAGTATTGAATTTTACTTTTCTTAGCCTAAATATAAGGATCTCTCATGAGATAATAATAGTTTATTGTAAAGGAAGGTGAGAATCACTCTCTAAATAGCCGCTCCCTTCCTCATTTTTACTCATGGTTGGATCTTTGGAGCTTTCAGTCCTTGGAGATTAATTGACATATCTTTCTTGGATCATTCATGGTGTAAAAGGTTATTTCTTTGTGTATGAATGTTGTCAATTCTTTAAGCTTCTCTATCTTGGTTACTATTTGGTGCTTAAGGATTATGGTGAAATATTCAAGTCTTCTACAAGCCTTCATGATTGGTCCATTTGAGGGGTAATTTTACCACTTGAAGGGAATATGTTCTAGGGTTTCCTTCCTTCTTCCTTTGTTGGTTTGGAAAATACTTTCTACCATGATTGATTTTATTTTGGTTCCTTAGAAAAAGTATTGAGTAAGTTCATGAAATCATAATTAATCTTGTAGGTGACGGTTTTTCCATTGAGGCCCCCTTCTTGTAGACCTTGACATCCATTGTTAATATTGATTAGGCGAAGGATTATTTTTCATCTTGGTTCTAATACCCAATCCATAATACTTGAATGAAATAAACCAACTCTTAGGAGGGTTTCTTCTTGACGTCATTTCCATTTGATTCACCTTGACTCCATTGCCCTAGTTGGATTTGGCATTGATCTCTATTTCATTCCATCACTTATTTCAAAACCCTGAAAACCCCAAAACTATGTTTTACTAAGGTTATTCTCAACTTTACCTTGTGCTTCATTACTTGGTCTTAGTAATCCTACTAGGGATGCCCCCTTGATCCAGAGGAGATTTGATCTAAAGTGAAGAGGATAGTTTATAGAGGTGATAATGCTAACCATCCTAACAATTTCCCTTGAGTTGTACCTTGTGGATTAGGGAATTTATAATTAAGTACAATTTGAGTGGTAATAGTGTCTATTGGCCCAAGCTGCAAGATAAGATATCTAAATACATACAAAGTCGTGCATTGCGTAGTGATAGTAAACCTACTAATAGAAATATTAGACTTCATATGCCTCTACTAGTTCAATTCCCAACAAACCATGGGAGAGAATCTCTGTGGATTTAATTAGAAGAGTGACAATAACAAGGAAATCAAATGATTGATTGTTCATAGTTGTGGATACATTCAATAAAATGTGTGGGATTCTTGTTACATCCTTATTTTCCACCCTAGGGACTCATGGCGGACCCACTGATGGTTCATTACTGAGACACACTCTTTCGCCTTGGATTTCACTCATTTCTTAGGGTGTTCGCACCCCAACTGTTTGATAGAGTCTGATCAGTTGCTAGTTGCATCACTGGCATCTTGTGATTGGTTGTTGACTACACTACTGCCAACCCGTGACTACCCCTAAACCTTCTAGATTTGGTGAATTTTAAGGAAATTAATGTTGGGTGAGTTGTTTCTCTCATGATATGAGATTGGGAATTCTCAATCCATTTGAGGTTCACTAAGTTCTAGAGATATAGAATCCTTTCCTAGCCTCCTCCACCAACCTATATAAGGAGATAACTCCATGGGAAAGATGAGGGAGAATAATTTATAGGTACATGTTGTAGGATTTTCAAAGGAACTTTTCCATGGAGTCTAGTCTTCATCTCGTCTCATCCTTTCTTGTGTGAGGGATAGGAAGGATTTGGAGCAAGGACCAAGGAGGAATGCATCATGACTCAAGGTATGATTACATTGATGTACTTTTCCTTCATTTGATTTATATATATAGATATATGTGTTTTCCCCTTCCCAAATCTAGTGTAAAGGGAAATAAATCTGATTATATCTAAGGAAACCCCATAGTGATCTATCCTTTTATCAAGCTTGGATCAAGGGTACATCTAAGGGATCTCTTTCTTATCCATAGGTCAGATTTATCCTCTAACAAAACCGGTGACTCTGCTGGGGAAGAATATTTTATTATTCCTTAGTACTATTATCCTTGTTTCTTTACCTCTGAAACTTGTTTATGTAGTTTATCAGTCTTCCTTATCACTCTCTTTTGGATCTGTCACACCTAGGACAGATCTAGGCCTTTTCCTATAACTTTGTAGATGGTCTTAGCTAACTATTTCACACCAGAGCGACTAATTGTGAGTTGCATACTCATTGGGATGCAAGCTCCTACAAATGGTCGCTAGTTGCATACCTGTTGGGCCACAACCGCCCCTGTAGGTGACTCTTCTTCAAAAAAATTTAAAATTTTCCTTGATCATATCCAAACTTTTCCTACTCTTATGAGCCTATTAGGGTTATGATAGCATAGATATCCTTTTTGTTTGAGCCTCTTCTTTGTTTTTATTTTATTTTAAAGCAAATTTGAGGTGTCTTGAGTTATTTGGTTGGGTTTGCTTGTTTGAGTGAGCTCAATTCCTAGTGAATGGTGATCTTGGCAGTGTCCAAAATAGGTCATTTCATATCTAGTTGTGTCTTTGTTCCTTTTTCATCTAGTTTTTGTGTGTTCAAGAGTGTTTTGTTACTAGAAAATATTTTAAGTTTTCAATTTTTGATCCTGTGTAGGCATTGGAGTGTGCTCGGGGGAATCACTACTAATATCACACAGCCATTTGATTTATGTTTGTTGGTTTGATTTGCATATTCCTTTTCTTAGAGTACTATTACATGTGGGTTATCATAATTGTTCCCCACACCTTCGTTATCCAATCTTTCAGGGATTTGACATCCTATAGAGGGCTGGTTTTTGGGAGGTCCATTGATCCATTGGTATTTCTTGTTGACATCCTATATTTTTTAAGGGTGTTCTCTTTGGTTATGCGTCTATTTCATCCATAGGTTGATTTTTTTCTTTTTTATAACACACTTTATTCACCATGGCAGACCAATCGCTTCATTGGTCCCATCGACAACGAGGACTTTCACCATAGGTGGTGGAACAACCCCCTCTTAAATGGAGAGTGATAGGTGACAAAGAGTTTAAAGAGTCTGATAGAAGGTTTGAGGAGAGTGAGCATGTGGAAGTTGAAGTGGTCAATTAAAATCCTCCACCTTATCTATCCCTCATTTGACTCGTCCTAATGACCTTGTACTCATCTAGGTTAGGGAAATCTCTGGTGATATTTTTTCCTTGTTCATTGATCCTGACATCATGTTGGGCATAAGTGTTTCGTCTACTGTAGCTAAGCCTTCAATCCCATCGATAAGAATTACAAGAGGAACCCCTATGATGTCATCCTTGTTGTCTCTTAGTGTCATTGGACCTACACCATATTTTCCCATTTCGCCAAGTGTCTCCATTTGGGGGATGTTAGTTGTGAATTCCTTTCCTTCCATGAGTACACCTAGCATTAGCACACCCATCTCATTTTTTGCAATTCCCACATCTATATCTCCATCCAATGGGGGGAAAGCCTTGGTTTCAACACCGGAAGTGGAACTTCTTCCACCTTCATCATCCCTATAGGCAGCTTGATAATGTCAAATGTTGGTATTTTGTTCGATTGGAATGTGTCTAGTGAGTTTGGGGATACTCCTAGCGAAGATAGGGGTAGCAATTTTTTTGGGGGATTAAACATCCCATGGGGTAGCACACCAATTTCGAGAATCTCTAATCCTTCCATGTATACCATTGTTCCTCGGGGAATTCCTCCTAAGGGAAATTATGGTCTACGAAGTGGTGGACCTTCCAATCATACCATTGATCCTAGGGGCATTCCCCCTAGGGAAAATTACACTTAGTGGAGTGGTTATCCTTTCATCCACACATATGGTCCTAGAAGTTATTTCTCTCGGGCTAGTTATTATCAAGGACATATTATTCTTTTAGGGTCCATGTCTGCTCCTAGAGGTAATCCTTTTGGGGGCATGGATGGTCCTGGAAGTAGTAATTTTTCTTGAAGTCCTTTTATCCCTATAGGAAATCCTCTTGGGGACATGTATGGTTCCAAGATTAATCATGTTCCCGGGAGTTCTTCTATCCTTAGGGGAAATAACCCTTTTAGTAATCTAAATCTCGTCACAAACCCAAACATGGGGGTACCTCAAGGTCCATCTAATCAATAGTATGCTTCCTCACCTACCTACTGTTCCTTTTCCAACACCCCATTGCTTTTCTTGGTGACATTAGACTTGTTGTATTTGAAAAATGCCCCCATTCGCCATAGCCTACTATGTTCAGTCGTACCTACCAAGTTACCTTCGAGCATGCCAAAGTTTGATGAAAAACTAGGAGAAGACCCATCCACACACGTTATGACCTATCACCTATGGTACGCATCCAACTCTTTGATGGATGATAGTGTCAGAATATGTCTTTTCCAGAGATCCTTGACTAGAGGTGCCGCAAACTGGTATATTGAACTTAAGTGTGCTTCCCTCACTAACTTCAATGACTTGGTAATGGAATTTTTTATGCACTTCCAATTTTTCATTAGGTATAAGACTGGGATAGATCTGTTGACATCCCTGCAACAAGATACGTCCACCCACATCTCTGATCGCATTCATGAGTGGAGGGGGTGACGTAGGATGATCAAAGCCAAGATTCCTTACCAAATTATCATGGAGTGGTTTACCAAATCCCTCTTGCCACCTATCACCAAGGATGTTGCTATGGAAAGGGAGGCTTCCAAGGAGAAAGTTATCTTGTGTGCCCAACATTTAGACATGATCTACCATTAGTCTAGAACATTATACAATATTATCCCACAGGTTATGGATCCATCAATGGATCCTCATAGGCCAAACCCAGAACCCCATGTCAATGGTATATTTGGTTCTTTTTTTAGTGCATCTATGAGCCAATTAGTTGGACAGTTGAGTCAAATTCACATTTCATCACACCCACCAGTTGCTACGCCCACCACTTAGATTTCTCAGGATCTCTCTAAACCCTCCAAGATGAATTTGGTGCAATCCACACAACCAAAGAATCTTCGACAAAGGGAAGAAGAAAAATAAAACAAATTCTAAAAATGAGCATGGAGCCCCTCAAAACAAAATGAATAATGGGGGTGGCACAAAAGAGAAGAAAAAGAATAGGTTTATCGACAAGACTTGTGGGGAATACCATCCTACTCACCAATGTCCCAATATGGATGAAATTCATCGCTAATTTTCCCAACAGAAGGCTCCCTAGAAACCTACTTTTTTATCTCATCCATCCCCCTCCCCCCGAGCCACAAAAAATGGTTGCATCAAATCCTACCCCTCCGCAAGGGGGCATGGAAGGTACTCCTCAATTTGAGGGGTTTTCCTTGACTTCCAACATACTCATGTGACCAAACGGTTTCTTTACAAAGTAGAGAACACAAATATGATAATATTAAGGTTGTTCATGCAAACCAGGATTAGGTCCCTTCTTCCCAACCTAGTACCCCTCTCTAGATAGAGAAGTCATCCTTCAAGACATTGTTTTTCCCACCAAAGGGTGTTCTTCGATGCATGATGCATAACCTGAATACGTGGGCCACCCACAACTACATTATTGTGGAATACTTGGCCTAGACAACATGTGCCATGTATGCTTTAGAATTTCTACTGAGTTTACCCACATAATGAAAATATTGTTTTTCAATAGTAGGTGGGGTTGATCCCTAAGAGTCTAGTTTAATTGAGTTTGACTTGAAACAATCTTGTTATATGATTTCCCACCAAATTTCTTTTCAAATCCAAGTGAAAGTGTAAAAACATATTCCTCATAGTTGTTGATGAAGGTGCCTCTACCTACATCATGTCCATTTCCTATTGGAAATCCTTTCGCTCTCCAAAGCTCAATCTGTCTAAAACTATGTTGAAGGCCTTCGATTGACACATGTTTAGGCCTCATGGTATTATTTCCACATTTCCCATTAATTTAGGTGGTAAGAACGTCTTCGTCGAGGTGGAGGTGGTTGATGCTCCTCTGAAGTGTAATTTTCTACTAGGGTGCACTTGGTTCTGCAATATGATGGTTTTCGTCTTGTTATTCTTTAGGGTCCTTCTCTTTCCTCACAAAGGGAATATCGTCACTATCAATCAACTTTCCTTCTTTACCCCAGACCTTAGGACCAATGAAAATTCTAATATACCCTTTGTCGGTGATTCTGAGAGTGCTTATACGAGTGTTGGTTCATGGATGTTCAAATACTTCTATTTAATGGGTACATTTACCCTTCCCCCACCATCTCCTTCTTAGCACATTACTCTGATCAATATGATCTCTTATTTTACTTATGTATCCCCTCAAGTCTTTTCATCCTTGGGTGGTACCTCATTTTGAGGAAGTAGAGCAGAGCTAGCATACCACTCATAACAATTGAGATCACCTATAAGGAAATCCAGTCAGCATTAGCTGACACTAGTCAGAAACTTCATTCCAATATAGAATATGATTAGCCTACTCTACCCACAAGGGTTGTTGAATCTCCACATTCACATGAGTCCCTTGATTTCATGTTTCCTTCAGAGGAGGTCACCTTGCAAGTCATGGGTTCAATAGATAAGCCAAGGAAATATGAGCATCATTGGGCATCCTTTCTTCCTTAATTGGAACCAACAAGGGTTAATATAATTAGTTTCAATATAGGATTGGGGAAATTTTCTAGGACATCGAGTGAAATTCCCATTCTTGACCTCTTTGCACCTCAGATATCTTGTTCTGAACTTGCCACGTAATCTTCTGCTCCCAATCATACCAAAGATAAATATTTCATACCTCATTTGTGTCTTGATGGGAATCATCAAGGAGCTTTCATAGCTCGTGAAACTACTCATAATGAGTCTCTTCATACATGAAACTTCAATTTTGTGTGGTGTGGCCCCAACATGGTGTGCCACATGTTGTCAACAATGATTCATGAATTCACTGGTGACGATCAAGATCCTTAGCTTAAGCCTAGAAATGGGATCTAATTTTCATAAATTATCTAGATTCTTAGTGCCTTGTACATAGGTGTGTGGTGTGAGTGATTTTTGTGTTGCATATATCATATCCAAAAAATCCAAAAACATTTTTTTTTTTTAGATTTCACTACACATTTTAACCCTGAGTAAAGTATTTATGGATGTGTTTTATATGACATGGTGAAATTTTGTTTGGAATTTTGTATGGAAACATCAACTAAAGTTGAGGTACGTGTTTCAAAATGGCATATAGGGACAATTTTTTCCCTGTTTCACTATTTTACATTATTAACCATCCATTATGTCATCATAATTCCTTAGGTTCGATCGTGTCATGCTGTGACATTAGCCATTCTATTTTTTCATGTTGTAAATTGCATGATAGTGCCTACCCTCCATGGGAACCCTGGTTAGCACCATGATTTCCATATGGTGCCCATGATGTGATTTCTTGTACTCTTAAGATCCCTCCTTTAGACCCACCATGACTCAAAGCTAAGCCTCATTCTTATCTCTTCATCTATTTTTTGGCCATATCTCGATAGGGTTCCCATCATTTTTATGTTACTTTACAATCACATATGCATTTGATGCTCATGTCTTGATGCCTATCATTGCATTGTTGTTTTCCTTGAACCCACTTACCACCTTTTCAATGACTCTTAAACTATTTATTTTACATTCCATTGCCTATATTTAGTGACCTTTACCCATGGAGATAGTCGATGCTATAAGTGAAGCTCACTTGTCAGTACCGATATGCAATCATTTTTCCTAGTTCAATTCCATGCGCTTGGAACATCGATGCATGTTGTTAAGCCACTCATTCTCTCCAGACAAGATAACTTTTAATTATTTTTCATGCTCATTGAACCATGAAAAAGACACCCGATGAGATAACTTAAAAAAAAAAATTGTGCTCATTAAACCATGAAAAAGACACCTCACGAGTACACTTTTACCTCTTTTTTAGACTCGTGAAACTATATGAAAAGGATGTTATCAAGCACACTTTTATATCTCTTTCATGTTGGTTAAACCATGAAGGAGACACTAAAAACAAGAGTGGTGGGGGCGTCTTTTACCATTGATATGTATTTACAAAAGTGGAAATCATCATTTGTGTTTCCCTTGAACATGGAAAATGTTTGTGTCATTGTCTTACAATTGTGTTATATCTTTCCTAAGAGCCTTATACCATTCATATGAGTCACATATACTCCTCTGAATGGTTACTATTTCAATCATTATGGAGAGTTCTTTAATTCCTCATGTGTTGTTGCACTATATTAGTGGTGCTCTTGAGCCTGGCTACCAAGTCATCATTATGTCATGATATATGTTCAAGGGAAGTTAAACCTGAGTTGGCCTACATCTGCAATCTTGATGACCATCTATTTTTTTCATACCTGTTTCAGTTTTACTTGATGATTCTATCTCCTCACATCATCTCTCGATATATTTTTTGTGTTGATTGATGGGGGATACATTGAGGATCTCAATTGATAGATCTCTTCCTATAAAATTTATCACATTATCTAGGAGAGGGATATAGAAACCAGCTAGTACCTTAGATCTTGCAGTCCTCAGTGGAAGGATTCCTCACAATCGACAATGGGTTTACATTATTGGCTCCTGATCAATCAATTCTACGAATGTTATACATCATATCCTCTATTCACACTCGCGATATTGTACTAGATACATTAGGATCCCTCACATTTGTTAACAGTATACCTCAATGCCTAGTAATCAAATGGTTTCTACCATGCTCGACATCAATTCATTTATTCCCATGTTGTAGAATCGTACCATTAGGGTTTGGGATGAAGACCTTGGGATTTGGACCACATCACTCATTCATGCTACCCCTCCTAGGTTGCAATGGAATATATCACTATTGTATGAGTTTTTTGAATACTACGCGGGAAATCTCATTAGTGCTCGATGTCTTCCTGATATATACTATGACATAGATCCACATTGTATTTTCTCATGGCTATGATCTATTTTTCGACATGGATCCACTGTGTACTTTTTCTTTTCCATGGTCTTGAATTTCACTTCATGGATCCGCAGTGTATTTTGTTAGCATCCATGCTTTGTTTCTCTTCCAAACATGGGTATGTCTACCTCGAGGATGATCTATATATACTTGATTTCTGATTGCACGTTCTTAGTGTTTTCTTGATCTCTTATCTACCTTCTTATGCTGCCTCACATTGGTGACCATTATCGTAATATGTTTCGTCCATCATTTCCTCTTCTGAAATCACACATTAAGGGGCATCTGTTACATCCTTTTTTTCCACCCTAGGAAGTCATGGATGACCCATTGATGATTCATTGTTGAGACACACTCTTATGCCCTAGATTTAACTCATTTTTAGGGTGATTGCACCCCAATTGTTTGGTAGAGCATGAATATTCACTAGATGCATCACTGGAAGCCCACAAATGGTCAATGGCTACACTACTATCATCCTGCGACTGCCCCTATTCCTTCTATATTTGTTGAGTTTCAAGGATTTCAATGTTGGGTGAGTTGTTTATCTCATGATATGAGCTTGGGAATTCTCAATCCAATCGAGGTTCACTAATTTCTAGATATCGAGAAGCCTATCCTAGCCTCCTCCACCAATCTATATAAGGAAGGAATTCCACGAGCAAGATGAGGGAGAATTATTTACAGGTACATGTTGTAGGATTTTCATAGGAGATTTTCCATATGGACTAGTCTTCATCTCAGGTCAACCTTGCATGTGTGAGGGACAGGGAGGAGTAGGACTAAGAACCACAGAGGACTGCATCATGAATCAAGGTATGATTACACGGATGTACTTGTCCTTCATTTGATTTGTGTGTGTGTGTGTGTGTGTGTGTGTGTGTGTGTGTGTGTGTGTGTGTGTGTGTGTGTGTGTGTGTGTGTGTGTGTGTGTGTGTGTGTG
>ML779853.1:2151-14425 GCA_009831015.1 Picea engelmannii
CTTTGGCCATGCAACCAAAGGTCACTGCCCTGGTTTGGTGACCAGATAGTGGCAATGTCATACTGCTAAATACCTATGAACATAATGGGCCGGCTCGTGATGAGACCTCCCATTCTCTTGGTTAGGTCTTGCATTTATTTATTTCATTTTTTCTTAGGGTCCCTTAGTTTCTTATTGAGAGGCTTTTTATTGCCTTCTCAGGGATCCCCTGGGCGAAGCATCTCTAGGTTTTATTTTCATATGGCTTTTATCTTTTACCAGCTGCTTTTACTTCCTGGGCCTTTAGCCCCTTCTTCCCACAAGACAAGATGTACCCTGGAAGGTCATCCTAATGACCAGACTAGGGGAATGGGATGGATGAGCGGGATATAAGATGGAAAAGTGATAAGATGATGGGAGCGGACGATGGCTCTACAAACCCCCTTTGGTGGCTAACCAAGACCCATGAATACAGGCTTGCTAAGTTTCCCCATCAATCACCCCAACAATGGTCAAGAGGATTAGTGTAAGATCCAAGCAGTCATCCAAAATGAAAGAAACCTAATGCACACATAAGAAGGTTATAATGATCAAATATGACACATACCATGATACCTCGGACCAATTACCTCATGGTGCAAGAGTCCTCTCTGATGCAAGTCCAGGCCGGTAGTGATGGAAGCTGGTACTGCTGACAGGACAAAGCTGGCTGAGAAGAAGAAAGATGGGCCCTCCAGGGCCATGCTCAGGTCGCTCCTGCTCTCGGTACTCCATGTCTAGGACCATGTGGGCCTCGAGACATGATCTCCTAGTTTTCCCTAGATATCGGGGATAACAGTCAGAAATCTTGAGGAAGCGGTAAGGAAATAACTTATAAGCCCTGAACCTATCAATTAATGGCTAACAAATAGATTTAAGCGATTTAACTGAAATGAGCCTTGACCTAAAAAAAGATAGTCGATGACTATGAGTCACATTAATCTCCATAGCTCCAACAATCCTCTCGGGTGGGCTGATGTGGACTCCCATAGCTCGGATCCAGAATGGATTCAACGAGTGGGGGAACTAGCGTTTTCAGTTGGAAACTCAAAGTCTAATTCACTCTGCAAAATGGCATTTAAACTAACATTTTGTGTAGGCCTCCTTTCTTGCGAACCAAAATTTTCGGGTAGTTGACTTGGGATTAGCTAGATAGTATGAAGATATTTTTTAACATTATATCGACAACAATTATAAATCAAAATAGTGTTATTAAAATAATGGTTAAATGAATTGAACATTATTTAAAAGTGGGAATAAATAAATGAGACACCCAAAATATCTTATGTCAATTTTAAATTTTGGAAACTGATGATGTATGTATTGATTAAGGTTGGTTGTCATTGATGTCAATCCTTAAAGAAAGCCCCGTAGCACAAAGGTTTGGGTAATGGACCCAAGATTGTTTGATGTAAGATGAATGATTATTGTTTTGTCATGGTTGATAAGAAGTAAAGATGGATGAACTCCAAAGTGGTCTCCTTATGGTGAAAGCTCTCACGGGAAGACGCTTTGCAGAGTAAGAGAACCCATGCTTAATTGTGGAATAATGAGATCCTAGATGGATAGTGCTTGTCATTCCATTTCCGGTTGCATGTGGAACATCACATAACTCCCCACGGTTAGAGAGTTATGGCCATGAGAAGTTGGAGACCCCAGGTTTGGGTAATAGACCCAAGTTTGTTTGATGGATAACAGTATGAGTTATGATATATTTTCAGATAATACTATTCTATATGGATAGTATATGTTATTCTATTTCTGGTGGTATGTGTAACTTCACATAACTCTTCACGGTTTGAGAGTTACAACCTTACGAAGTTGGAGGACCCTCATATGTCATCTAGAAGCCCCAAAAGGTCAAAGTAGTCAAAGTGGTTTAAGAGATTTTAAAAGGTAAATAATAATGTGAAGTAATGAGTGTATTATAATTCAAAGTGAATACAAAATAAATTATTTCAATAATAAATTTAATGGAGAAATTAGAAGTGGATTAACCCTAAAATAAAGAAAGTGGGGCCAAGAGACCTAGAAGATGTTTTTAAGGAAGCTACTTGGAGAGTATAAATAAGAGACAAGTCTCTCTCATTTTAAACACACTTGAACATATTGCATATCTATAGGTGTCTGAGGTAACCAAGGATATCTAAGCTGAAATTTTGAGGGAATGTGAAGAAAAGAAGGTCGAAATGTAAGGAATGATAAATTCTTTTGATGGTGCTTTGTAAGGTATGTTATTTACAGGTCATCTTATCATTTTCGCTATAACTTTTTTTCTATAATGATTCAGACCATTGAATTTATATGCCATTGATAAAACATATCCAAGTATCTATGGTAAAAAATTCAGCTTGTGGGTCATTGTATTTTTGGAGTTACACTCCGTGGAAAATAAAGTTTGTGGCTAGTCTCGAAACTAGTCAAAAACAAGTGTTTCGGGTAAAAACGTCATAACTTTTTCATAACACATCCAAATTCAGTGAAATCAAATTTTTTGGTTAGGGTATAGTTTGTAGTATTGTGTGTAACAGTTTCAGATCAATTAAAGAAATATTCCGTGTGGGGCACGCTCTACAAGGTCGCTCTCTAGAATAAGTCAGAATTCAACAAGATATGCCATTTTTGCTATAACTCTTTTTCTGAGAGGTTCCAAGTAGTGACACCTGGAGGAATTGCATAAAACACACTGAAGAACATTGTGTATCAATTTCAAATCTTTATACATTACAGGTACAAAGTTATGATTACTTCAAGTTAGGGTTGTTGACTAATCCAAAACTAGGCATGTGAGACTAAAAAAAAGTTTGATGAAAATGCTAGTCTCTTGTTGTTGAAGTTAAGGAAGGTTTGAAGGAATGTGCTCATATACACCTGGTCTATTACAGAGCTACAAATCAGATTTGTATGATGAAATTGATGAGGGATTTTGGTTGAGTGCATGTTGAGTACATGGTTGAGACAAGTAGTTGATGAGTTGGCACATACACGAAGTGCATAGTTGATGATGTTGGTACATATTGATGAGTCATAGTTGATGAGGAGTTGACACATGATTGGTACATGGTTGGATGCACTTGTTTATGGTACAGGTTGACTACAAGTTATTTGGTATATGTTGGTGCATGGTTGATGCACTTGTTTATGGTACAGGTTGAGGTACATGTTGATGCATGGTTGATTGCATGGTTCAGATTTATTGGTACAAATTTACAACGGTATATGTCACAATGACAGGTTGATAGTGATTCCATCATTCTACTTCTACTTCTACTTCAGGGTGGCAGGACGGGGCAAGGACAAGTGGTTGTAGCCGGAGAACATAGGGGGTTGTAACCTTCTTCTAGTTGTAGCCAGAGAATTAGGGAGTTGGAGCTTCCAATGAATGTAATTCTTCAAGACATATAAGAAAAAACATTCTGTGGTTTTCTTCCGATTTGGGTTTCTACGTAAAACACTGGTGTACTACGTATGTGTGTTATAACCCTAAATTGCACCATACATGCTTACCTGACATCATGCCATCTCAGAGGCCTTCTTTGCCAAAACACTGCTAAACAACTCTTTAAAAAAAACCTCTTTTATAAGGGCCCACGCGCCCTACTCCATTACTGCACGCGTGTACACGCTCGCTGACCTAAAACAACCTGCGTGGATCGACAAAAGCATGAAAAAAGGAAAGTTGCCGGCGGAACACACAACTCTAAGTGAGTTAACTGAAACTCCCGGCCATGCATGGTCGAGGGTTCGTCCAAATACCTAGCTTCTTCTAGCCTATAAAAGAAGGGCTAGGGGTCCCATTTGGAGAAGGAAAAAAATAGCAAAGAAACTCTGCCCATTTGCATATTCCCATTGTCCCAACCCTTTAGCCATCCTTGTGCCAGAAGAGATACTAAGTAAAGAAGTTGGAGGACAGTTGAAGAGGAGCCCAGGATCAGGTTCGCGGAGCAGTGGTCGGTCTTGACTTTTTGTAAGTTGATTCATTCAAAGTAATAAAGAAAATGCTTTTCCCGTCCCAATTCATGAGTTATTCATAGTTTGTTAAGTACATGTTTGAATCTCTAACCCGTTAGTCTATAGGTAAGATGCATGTGTAGTTGTTGCTTGTCTTGTATGCAGGTCAGCTTTGGAAGGAGAACGACGAACAAGTAATCAAGTGTGATAAGGGATTGACATTGAATGCCTAGAACAAGGTAGGTTGATCTGGCCATGTATTTACTAAAAGGAAATGGGATTTAAGTCTGGGGACGAAGGTAGAAAGTCGATTTTTTCTTGGTCATATCTGCATGAAAAGTATAACCCTATTTGCTAGTCCGTAAGGAGATTTCCCTCACAATAGAATTGGCGACCATACTGGGGAAGTCTCTAGGGTTCTTAGGAATTTTATTTGTTTTTGGGTAGTTTAAAAGATTGGTTTTTTTTGCCTTTTTTTTTTAGTTTCTGCAAAGTCTGAGCTAGCAGAGAGTCTGGTCTACCACACCAACTTTCTCTGTTATTTGCTTGTCTGTGTTTGTCAGGACCCATAGAGGTACACGCGACCTGCATAAGGTCTGCATGTGTGTACCTGCGCCCTACTCTCTTACAGCCCACGTGCGAATGCTAGCTGAAGAAGTAGCAGTAGCGTGTAGAGTCCAGAGAATTTTTGAGGCAGTCATCCTCTTCCCTGTCAGAATCGGACATTCTCAGGGTTTTTTTGGAATTCTTTCTAAGTCTTGGTTATTTGCAGTCTTGTCTCAGATTGGTTTGTTTTATAAATTTTTTCTTTACATTGTTTGTTTTTTCTGTTAAAAAGAGTGTCCAAGCCTTCAAGAGATCCTGGTTATCAATATCAGTGGTCTCTGTCTGATTTGGGTTGTCTGTTTTTATTTTTTCTCAGAGTTTAGAGATACACGCGGCCTGTACAAGGTCAGCCCACGTGTACACACCCTCTGTCTCTATACAGTTCGCGTTCACATGCTTGCCGTTGGATTATCAGTGGCGTGTTTGTACATAATAGTTCTTGTTGAGGGTAAGGCAATTATCCTTTTTCTTGATGAGAATTATACCTCCCAGGTGTTTGAATCTCTGTTTTAGCAGTCAGTAGCTTAGGATTAATCTTACCCTTAGCTTGCTTTTTCTCATTTAAAAGTTTGTCATAAAAAAATATTTTTTAGGGTTTTTAGACAAGTGTGTGAGTCATTTTTTAAGTCCCTAGTGTGTGATTTATTGAAGTGATTCTTTGCGATCTGCGATTAGGCCAAAATTGTTTTTTCTTGGTTTTTCCTTGTTGGTATTTTTCCTTTTTCCTTTATCAACATTTAAATAAAAAAAAAATCTCTTTCATTTTCTTGTTTGGTTGAGGAGTGTGTTTCTGCATTATTATCCAGAGAAAAGTCGTTTATTTCATAAGTTTTTGCAGTTTACTTAGATCATAACTAGTTTGTAGTCAAGTGAATTTTTTTTTGAGTTTTCTGTCCAAAATCTTAGAAAATTAAAAAAATATTTATTTTGAAAAGTTGTTGAAATTTTGCATTAAGTAAAAGTTTTTTGTTTCCAACTTTTTATTCATTTTTTCTTTCGTATTTTACACATCATCTGTTTCACTTTCATACCCCTTGACATAAGACAAAGCCATAAAATTAACGCTAAATCTAAAATTTACTAGACTTTTATGTTTGTAGGGTTCACCAACTAGTTCAGGATTAGGGCCTTGGATTATGTTGGAGAAAAAACTTTTTAAGGCCATTTAAAATCAAACATTGGAGTCTGAGTTAGGGAGTGTCTAAGTCGAGTATCGTGAAAGTTATCCGAGACCCCCCTCTAACACAGGGGATAAACACAAGGTCGTGTGTGGAAAGGTAGCGGAGATAACCCTTCCAAAGCTGGACCAATCGTAGTGGAGAACACATATAGAGGGCTTGTTTTGGGATTTTGTCGATTGCATTTGCCACGGGGCTTCGTGGGTCTCGAATCCATTCGAGATCCTCAGTTGTCTTTCAGACCACTTGCTTTCGATACCCTTGACAGGTTTCGGGCTCGATACCCTGCTCATTGTGGTCTACTCGACTTTCGATTGTACCCGCCTGGTGACTGTTCACGCGTTGGCAACCTAGTTGCCTATCTTTTTTAGGGACATACACAGGTGACTGCGGGGGTATACCGCAGTACCTAGGACAGACATCGGGCCACACTTTGCAGAGTATACCCGGAGGGTGCTTCTATGTTCGAGTTGCACTTGCACCGGTAAGTTGCTCTAGTGTTGGTTGTTGTAACTGTTCTTCCAAGTAATTTAGTGTTTGCTTGTTTTATCTTCTAGGGATTTTTTTAGTGTGTGTTACTTTTGAACGTTTAGACTACCTTAGAGTGTCTTTGATCTTATCACACAGTGGAGGATCACGAGCTCCGCCGGTCACGAAGGCTTCTTGGCCTGCCGCAGGTTACACTTGAGCCACTACCGCCACCATTAAGGCGAAAGCTAGACCAACAAGGCTATTTTGAAGCGACCGGGTTACAAGCAATTGTGCCCGACCAACATCCGGAGGAATCGACCATTTTGGACCTTGAAGCGAACACTCTTGGCTCAGTTGAAACTCCAACCACTGATTTCTTGGCACCTTTCATCGTACCAATCCAATTTTACAAACGCCAGACAATGTTGCATACAACAATGGAAAAAAATGCTGTTACCCCTTCTGAGAATTCTTCAATTCCCACTATGGTTGTCAACACAGGAGAGTTTTCACCTCCTAACCCACCCTCATCAGTCCAATCCACCATGGTCTCGACTGCTTCTACATCACACAGTGGTCCGATCCTATCTTTGGCGGCGGCCACAACCCCTTTCACACCAAGTGCGACAGGCTCTCCGTTCTCATATGAGATGCCTAGTTTGGGTACAAGTCTTGTATTTTCCTACTCCACTTTACAGACTTCAGGTCTAGGGGCAGAGAGCTCTAACGCTCCTCTGCAAGGTCACATGGGGGGCACTCCTACTCCTTTTAACGCTTTCCCTTACGGAGGAGGTCATATCCCTCCTTCGTCCCCTTCACTCGGTGGCTCGCATCAACAATCCATCGGGCAACCTACATACCATAGTTTATTTGGAGCGGGGAGTCAAGGACCACCTTTGCATAACATGCCGGTAGGTTCGACACCATTTTATTTGGCCGAAACGTTTGGTAATGACGCCTTCTCGTTAGGCGCCTTCCCGACTGGGGGCAATCCCAGTTTTGGACAATCTATTCCTGTGCAGGGTACTATTCCTGCACAGGGGGCAAACCCAGGAACTTCTTCCGCATCAGGGCCTTGGAATTCTTGGCAGGGATCCGTTCCCTCGTCCAGAATGCCGATTTGGGGTAATTCTTTCCACAATCAATGGAACCCCGGACAAACTACTATGCCTATCCCCATTGGACCGACATGGGGCAACCCTTCCCAGAGTCATTTGAATATAATGCATTCCCAACCATCTATGTCATATTTGATAAATCAGCCGATGATGTCTCCACATATGAAAAATCCATACGCTGGCCAGGGCCATGGTTTCTACCAGAATCTGGGCTAGCAGCCAAACTTTTCCTGGCAACCTGGTGCCAGTCAAACTCCAGACCCCTTTTTCCTAGGTTATCACCAACAACCCAAAATACCCTTCCTAGTGAATTTGCAATTGCCATATTTGACAAGGTTGTTGAATGACCCTATTTGTCACGATGCGCATTGGCCTCCTATGCCGACGAAGTTGCCTTCGGACATTCCAAAGTTCGAAGCCAAGCCTAATGAAGATCCAGGAGATCATGTGACTACTTTCCACCTTTGGTGCTCATCTAACTCGTTGAGAGATGACTCTGTACAATTATGATTGTTTCAACGTACTCTCATTGGGAGTGCCACGAAATGGTACATTGAGCTCGATCGCTCAAGATACTTTTCCTTCGGTGAGATGACAATGGCTTTCCTAAACCATTTCCAGTTACCTGTGAGATACGATGCTGGCATAGAGCTACTGGCCAATTTCGAACAGATGATAGCGAACCATATCTCTGATTACATCCGAGAATGGAGACGCCGGAAGAGTTTAATTAAGGTGCCAGTTCCACTAGCATTCCTGCTTGAGTGATTCCTTAAGTCTTTGGTCCCACAGTTATCCAAAGACGTCGCAATGTCGGGAGTATTCTCCGAAGAAGACGCCATCATGAGAGCTCAACAATTTGAGCTCATATATTCTCAGTCCGATTTATTATACAACATCTTGCTAGATGTGCCACGCTCAATACTGGATAAAACTAGACATAGAGCTGGACTACATGCCGATGGTATTGTTGGTTCAACACAAACAAAGCCTGCTGAGCAATTGATGAAGCAGTTGCAACAATTATCGATACAACATATAGCAGCCAACCAAACTACTACTTTGGCTGCTCCCCCTACCAAAACGTCAGAGGTACACACAATGCAATCGACTAACCCAAAGACCACCCAACAGCCTGAAGGAAAGAAAAAGCAACAAAAGAAGGGTAAGGGGGATAAAAAACCTACCGATAATGCTGGCGGGGACAACACTGAAAAACGAAAGGCGAGGTATCCATGCAACTTGTGCGTGGAAGACCACCCGACCCATCTCTGTCCTCAACTTGCAGAGACCCAAAAGTTTGTAACGCAGCAACAATAGGCTGTGTTGACCAATCCATTTCAACATGGGCAAAATCTAACCCAAGCCTTTGCAAGCACGGAAGGGGGCAGCCAAGACCCCTCTCCGCCTGCGAACAACCCCGCATCCACGAACGTATATATGGTGAGGGGTGATGCTTTTATATCGACTAGAGTGCATGACTATAGTAAACAAAACACTTCTGAGAAGGGAAAAGAAGCTGAACTCCCATTTCTTCCTCTACAGATTGAGAAGATGTTGGGCAAAACAATGACACGGATTCCCAAAGGTGCATTTAAAAAAGCTTCTCATAACCCAAACGCAAGGGCTGCCCAGGCTACATGGTGGTGAAAGATTTATCACAAACCCCTTGTGCGATGTCCTCTTTGGAGGTCCTCCAAAGTTGCCCTGCCCAGATGAAAGCCTTGTTAACCTCTTTAGGATCCATCGAGACTTGTAATTCGGGTACAATCATGCTGGATACAACCGTCTTAAAACCTCGTCTACCTTACCACGTAGCGTTTCAGATAGTAGTGGCTTATCCCACGAAAACTTTTACTTGGAATATCTTCCGCATGGTAGTTGATGAGGGTGCCTCGACATGTGTTATGTCGTTGGCATGTTGGAAAGCCGTTGGCCAGCCCGTTTTGTCTCCGTCACCTACTCTCCTCACCACTTTCGACGGTCATTTGTTCTGACCACATGGTATCGTCCCTTTTTTCCCCGTGCAGTTAGGAGAGAAGATCGAGTGTGTCGAAGTAGAGGTAGTTGATGCTCTCCTCGACTATAACCTCTTGTTAGGAAGGATTTGGACTTATGCCATGCAAGTGGTGGTTGCTACAGTTTTTCGGATCTTGTTGTTTCCACACGAAGGCCAGATAGTGACCATCGATCGATTGTCCTTCTCCAGACCTGACCCTGCTTTGGGGGCATTCACAGTCCCGATGATTGATAATCCTCAACCAGGTGTTGTCAACGTAGGGGTTGGTTTGTGCCCATCTTTGATGGGTACCTTTGATTACCCGCCCCCTCAAGGCGATATCAAGTTTATATCAAATCACCATAAGGTTGAGATTTTTCAAGTTTCATCGTTCCACACGACTTACTTAGACGATTCGTGGACACTTCCTTCCCCATCGGCCACGATGGATGGGATAGGACACTCGGGCATGTCCATGCCCTTATCCACAACTGAAGTAGCGTACTCTTTAGTCCAACAAACTTCAGTCCACACTGATCCAGCTCCTGCAGAAGAGTTAGATCCACTTCTAGAGCTTGTTTGGGCTCAGGGTTCTCTCACTCACACTGATTCATTGGACTTAGTCTTTCCCTCTGATGAAGCAATAATTGAAACAATGACTAGTCCGGATAAACCCTGGGAAGATCTTCATCACATATCATACTTCCTCCCATAGTTAAGCCGATTTGCAGCGGGAGAATTCACCGTGACTATGGCGGGAGATCAGTCTTGTCCTATTAATCCCTTAGCTACACACGAGGTTTATGCTGAGGGTAATATGACAACTATTGCTGAAACCTTACCGATCAATATCTCCCAAAACTCGGGCATCGTGGAGAATGTCTTTTTCTGAGCGGACTGCTACCCTGAAGAGATTCAAATCTACACAGATCTTTTCAAAGAATCCCGTGACGTTTTTGCCCAGTCTTATGAGGAAATGCCCGGCATCGATCCAAAAATAGTTGAACATGAAATCACAACGTATCCTGATGCCAAGCCGGTTCGGCAGAAGCTTCGTCCAGTTAATCCTAAGAAAACAACAACCATTAAGGTTGAGGTTGAGAAATTACTAAAAGTTGGGTTTATTTATCCTATCCATTTGACCCAATGGGTGTCCAACCCCGTACCGGTCAATAAAAAATAAGGCACGATTCATGTATGTACCAACTTCCGTGATTTGAACAAGGCATGTCCCAAAGATAATTTTCCAACACCTTTCATCGACCAGATCATTGATGAATGTGTGGGTTGCGAAGCCTTTTCTTTCATGGACGGTTTTTCGGGATATAATCAAATCCAAATCAAACCCGAAGACCAACACAAAATGACATTCATCTGCCCATGGGGTACATTCGCATATCGTAAAATGCCTTTTGGTCTCAAAAATGCTGGAGCCACCTTTCAGCGGGCCATGTCTTTTGCTTTCCATGACCTCAAACATATATTCGAGGCCTATCTAGATGATTTAGCATCGCGATCTCGCAAGAGAATGGATAATCCCACACACCTCCGACTTATTTTCGAACGTTGTTGCTACTTTCGGATTCGCCTGAATCCAAACAAGTGCATATTTTGCGTAACATCAGGACGATTGTTAGGTTTCATAGTGTCAACAACAGGAATCATGGTTGATCCTCTCAAGGTTGAGGCAATAATTTAGTTGCTGCCCCCATGCACAATCCTTCAACTTCAGAGTCTACAAGGCAAGGCGAACTTTTTATGACGCTTCATTGCCAACTATGCCGAGATCACCAAGGGCTTTATGCGCTTACTGAAGAAAGACGTTCCCTTTTATTGGGATGATATGGCTCAACTCTCTTTCAATGCATTGAAACATGCCCTCACAACTGCCCCTCTGCTCTGGCCACCTAACTATAACAAGGATTGTTTATTATATCTAGCTGCAGCTGAATCAACCATTGTCATGGTTTTAGTTCAAGAAGATGACTTGTTCTCAGAATACATGATCTATTACCCGAGCTGAGGCCTCGTAGGACTGGAACTTAATTATTCTCACATCGAAAAACTTGTGTTGGCAGTGTTTCATGTTGTTCAACGGTTTCGTCATTATGTTCTGTTTCACAAGACCACCATCATTGCGGTTGTGAATCCATTCCAGTACATGTTGACACAACAGGTAATAGGCGGAAAAATCAGTAGATGGATGGTCATCCTCCAAGAGTTTGACTTAGACTTCATTTCAACAAAGTCCAAAAAGTCACTGGTCTTCACATAACTTATTTCGGAACTTCCGGTTGAGTCAGGTGACGTTGTGCCTGAAGAATCGTCTATCCGGGAAGATATGTTTTATATCACATCTTCAAATCCCTGGTATGGAGATATACTTATCTATATCCAGACTTTGAAGTGCCCCACCACTGCTTCTCCCGATGAGCATCGATGCATAAGCCATTAGGCTAAGGATTATCTCATAATCGATGATATGTTGTATCAGAGAGGTGTAGACTGCATCCTACGCCGATGTCTCACTCATGAGGAAGCATTTATCATTCTTAACGAGTGCCATACCAAATCTTGTGGCGGTCATTTGTCTGGGTTGGCAACATCCCAAAAGATTCTACGAGCATGTTACTTTTGGCTGACACTTATCAAAGATTGTATCGAATCGGTCAAGAAGTGCCATCCGTGCCAAATCTTCTCTCGAAAGATGAGGGCACATCCCACTCCCATGTTTCCTGTCATCACAGTTGGTCCCTTCACCAAGTGGGGGATTGATTACACTACTTGCTATTAGAAAAACAGGACCGTGGAGCAATAAAATAAAACAAATGCAGAAACAAAACACAGAAGACACACAATATAAGAGAGACACAGATTTACGTGGTTCACCCAGTGTGGGCTACGTCCACCAGAGAAATTGCCAGGTCCTTCCT
>ML779853.1:27820-43006 GCA_009831015.1 Picea engelmannii
GTTCACCCAGTGTGGGCTACGTCCACCAGAGAAATTGCCAGGTCCTTCCTTTATTATTATCCAGCAAATGAAGGGATACAACCTACAGAAAAACCCGCTGTAACTTCCTCTTCTTTCTCTCACAGTATCCTCTCTCAGAATACAATATTCACCATCATCCATAGCCGTAATACATTTTCCTCATAAAAGAGGGTTTCCTTCTAGGGAAAAAAACCCTAACATAATCTCTACCGTTAGATCTGCGACCTTATAATGAACGGTCCATATTTACAATGAAATTACAAATATACTTTTACAAGGCAATTTTTGCTTGGGAGGCTTCACCCCCGAACCCCCGCTAGGGGCCCGCTTGCCCCCAGACCCCCCGGACCCCGCAGAGGGGGTACCCCCCCTCTGCACTCCCCCGTGTGGAAGAGTGTACATACTTCTGGGGTGTAAATACTTCATGGGGTATAAACACGGTTGAAAGAAAGGAACTCTGAATCAGGAAGATAATCAGGCTCCACAACCAACACTTGCAACCCTCCCTCAGTAAGGGGGCACCGCTATATCATCGTAGCTGTAGGCTACTTCACAAAATGGGTTGAAGCTATGCCAACGTTTAAAGATGATGGAGAGACTGCAACTCTCTTTTTATTCAATCAGATAATAGCAAGGTTTGACGTCCCGAGGGAGATTGTCATTGACCATGGCAGTCACTTTCAGAACCAGATGATGACCGAGTTAACATCAAATCTTGGGTTACGACAAAAAAATTCATCACCCTACTACCCCCAAACAAATGGGCAGGTGGAAGCCGTAAACAAAACTCTTAAGACTATCTTACAACAAACTATCAACTCAACCAAGACAAATTGGCATTTGATGTTATACTTGGAATTATGGGCTTACCGAACATCTGTTAAGACTGTAATTCTCACCTTTTCAACTCATTTACGGGCTGGAGGCAGTCTTTCTCATCGAATGTCATATCTCATCTATAAATTTGGCATTACAATTATTGCTAGACACTTCTCCACTTGAAGAACGGTTAGTATACCTTGAGAAGCTCAATGAGAAACGTTGTGATGCGGCCCTGGACAACGAGGCTCACAAACATAAGGTTAAGTGTCAGTATGATAGGTCCGTTCTTCCTTGAAGTTTCTCTGAAGGTGACCTTGTCCTAGTCTATGACCAAGATAAGGACCCCCTGGGGGCAGGAAAATTCAAACCTATGTGATTTGGACCTTTCATCATAAAAGAGGTTTTAAAAAAAGGCGCTTATCGTTTGGTTTATTTTGAAGGGAATGCTTTGGCGGAGCCTAGAAATGAGCTCTACCTCAAGAAGTATTACTCATAGGCAGGTCACTGTGCATAACTTTTTGTAACATATGTATAGTCTTTGTACTATTACTTTTTTTAGTTTCTTTTAGTATTATGGACGTGTCGTTGATACTATCTTTCGTCACTGTAGTAGATGTCAAGTGATTCCAAAGTGTTCGTTGGGTATGCAGACAGTGCTAGTCGGCACACTCGAAGGCTTGCCTCTGCAGCTTGGGTAATCTTTACACCTCAAGGCCAGTTATTATCTTCCGAAGGGATATGCTTAGGTGACACCACAAATAATGTTGTTGAGTATAACACAGTTATTGATTTGCTTCATGACGCTTTGTGATTGGGTATCTCTCATCTCTGGGTCTATCTCGACGCTCAACTAGTTGTGTCTCAATTAAACAGAGTGTACCGGGTTCATGATCCAACTTTACACCGACGATTCCTTAGGGTACGTCTATTAGTATGAAACTTTGATATTTTCATGTTCCTAGGAGATTAGATCAAGTTACAGATACTCTAGTTAATCAAATTTTAGATTGGCATATTGCACACATATGAAAGAACATTGACATAAGCATGCAAATACATTTTTGCACACATGATCCATAAGACACAAAAGACCAAAAAACCATATATAATATCATAAAGTAACCAGAGTACATGGATGGATGGAAGCGCCTCAAAAATATAATTGATAACGAGTCACATGGCTTATGCCCTCAAAAAATATATACATGTAGTGCTTGTGGCATATCAAAATTTCTAGCTAAAGTCAGGGCCTATGGGCCTTGTTTTACTAGTACACAACATTGGCTAAACATCGAAACAACCAGACCCATGTCCGTGTTGCCCCCACTACATGAGGCTGCATAGATGGTGGCAGGTCCTCAATCTCTGCCATCGGGACCGTGTGAGTGAGCGCAGTAAATTTATGCTCAACCCGTCTCAGTACCCTCTCAGCCTCCCTGGCTGGAAGATCTCTTGCTACTGCTGGTACCCCTGCGGCAGCAGGTACGACCCCTGGTCGAGGACGACGCATGTTCCTCGCATAGTCAGCGGGTCGCACTGGTCCCACATCTACACACAATGAACACATATCCGTCAAATACTCTGGCATAACAAAAAAAAATGATATATATAACAAAACAACATAAAAATTACATATACAACAAAAAAACTACAAAGGTGGAGACTTACCCATCTCCCCTCGCTCCTCACCAGGAGGTACTGGTATGTCTGGGTCTCTCGAAAAATAAATCCCGGCATAGGGGTAGTCCTCTATAACCGAGATTTGTCATGACAACCATGCAAAAAAGTCATCATCGAATGACTCATTGGTCCTTCCACCACCCTGTCGCGACAGTAGTACTGCCCATCTACACACAGCAGGAAGAGAGGCCTAGTATCCTCGTACCACTACTCGAGGACTAAAACTCGGAACTCTCTAAAAAAAAAACGAACACAGAATGGTCCTGAACCCGAAGTTCCTATGTGTCTGCAAACGAAAATCTGTCAATTTCCTCTTCATACACTCAAGAAAAGTGGTACTCCAATCAAAAACTTGTGCATTTAAGCACTGGACTGCACAGTTCATCTGTGCACAGGACGCTTGATGTAGAGCCACAGAACCAATAATTCGTCCAATAAGCAATACTATCGCCTGTAGCGATAATTTCGTGATCTTTTTTATAGGCACCTGCGTTCTCACGCGGTCTGTATCAACTGCACAGTATAGGCCTATCAATTCTGCTATGTTATGCGGCCCCACAGGAAAAGTATGGAAATTGACTGGTTCCTCTCTCCTGGAGAGGCCAGTCAAAAAGTAAATGTCCTCGACCGTGGGCACCAGTGACTGCCCCTCTAACATGAATGCCTCTACATCCGGATGCCAGTAGTCAACCAAGGCATTTAGTAGCCTAGGTTGTGCCCTCATGAAAGGACATAGGAAAAATTTGAGTAACCCACACTGCATCAAAGTAGCCACAACATTGGGGTCTTCCCCGACCAACTCATTTACCTCTTCATGCTCTCTTTCTCTCTAATGGACATACATCCTACAAAACAAAAAGGTTCAGGAGGGTTAACCCTTGCTTTTGAAGTCTTTTTCATTCAATAAGGGGGCCCATGTGTGCTGTAATGGCGACAGTCGCGTGTACACGCGGCCTGTCCTGAGGCAGCCCACGTGGACCTAGGGATGACTTTTTAAAGGTCGACGCCCCCTAAAAAATGAAACCCAATACGTAAATAAAAACATAAATTGCAAGATAAGGGAGTTTGTACCTACTTGGTCCAGACAGAAGTTCGTTTCGTCCACTGTAGCTCCTAGAATCACCACTTTAATCAAAGGGGGTCTTTTGGCTCCATAGTCAATTTCCAAATCAACAATGGTGATAATGAGCTGCTAGCTTCTATTTATAGACTTTTTGGCCTCTTTTTGTCACTTTTTTGGCCTCCCTTATCATTTTCTTTATACCAAAAACCATTTAGAGTGATTCAGGAGTTACATAGGAGGGATTTGATTGGGTATTGGGACATTTTTTTTTGAGTTTTGAGTATTTTTCGACGGTCTGTGGAAATTTTTTCCGATGCTCAACTTGAACATATAGGTTAGGTTTCTACCCTGATTTGTGTATCTCGTTGTCTTTTTCCTTATCCATAGGATCGATCCCATAAGGTTGTGACACAGAACCATCATCTCTGCTTTAGAAGTGTCGCAACTTGGTGGTAGAGCTTACCGGAACATGGATGCTCTAGGTAGATCTTGGTTTCATTATGGTATTCATGCTGTCTCTAAAACACTGTAGGCTCGGGAGTCCTTGTAGTTTTTCTTGAATATGAGTTTGAGCCTCATTTGCATGATTCTTCTTTGCTCTTGACCTCATCCTCAGGACTCTCAAAAAGTAATGGGTCTTCTTTTAAGCCCTTTTCAGACCCTCTAAATATGAAAAGGTTGCCGAGCGATCTTGTGGTCTTTCACGCTCATTAAACTAAAATTTGAAGTCACGTCTGTCCGGCGGTAGTTTACCCCTTTTTTGGTCTGGAAGGTCAACTGTATGAACAAAGGTATACTCTATGGAACTTCATCTCTATAGAAGAGTACTCTCAGGTATAATTTTATCCATTTTTCGGGCTTGAGGGACTAAACTTACAAAGAAGGAACCCCCACGGAGTCCATAGTTAGGTTCTTTTCAGACTCCCTAAAATTGAAAAGATTGCTGAGTGACCTTATTCTTTCACACTCGTTAAACTGGTCCAGAAGAACATTCCTGACGGAGTCCATAGTTAAGCTTTTTTCAGACTCCTTAAAAATGAAAAAATGGTCGAGTGATTTTGTCCTTGTCACACTTGTTAAAATGGTTTTGAATAGACGTCTTGTCGGTACTAGTTTACCCCTTTTTCGAACCGACTAAACTATCTTCGAAAAATGTACCCCAATGGAGTCTCCTTTTATATTTTTTCAGACTCTTTAAATATGAAAAACCACCTAGCTTACCTTCTCTGGGCTCGTTAAACTTATATTGAAGGACATTACCATTGTGTATTTTGTTAACCGCGTTTGCATATTTTATACGCCAGCCTTGTAACAGTTTGCTTCTGCATTTTAACATCCTTGGCCCTCAGAGGATTTTTCCCAAGTATCATTATACTAGAACATCAGTCTTGTCCTTGTGCCTTGAACTTGTATGTTTGCAATACCCATTCCTCCATTCTACCGTAACATTCCTTTATTCTTTTTCCCAAAATTATTCAAAAAGACAAAAAAACCAAATATACCCCAAAAAGAGGAAGGGAAAAGTATTTTTTTTATTGGTAGCATAATGAGTCGCCCTTGGATAAAGCACATCTGTTCGTTTGTTCATCAAACTATGGAATGTAGTACAATATTAGGAAGCTGTTCTCTCTATATAGAGTTGTGTCCTCCACCGTTTGGTTATCCTTCCAAACATATGGAGAGTTCGCGTTGCCTCCTGCTTCGTAGACTTATGATTAATGCCATGCTGCCTGAGTCTCATCATTTGTCGTGCTATTGTCCAAGGGAAGTTTTTCACCAAGCCCGAGTCGGCCCCTTTGCAATTTGTCTCTTTCCCTCATACCCAACCATCCTAAATGTCCAATCAAGTCCTTGTTCGAAATCAATGAAGCCTTCAGTCTGATCATCAAGATTATCTAGTCCATGATCAACGAGCCGTCGAAGACCTCTCGGTAGTGAAGTCGTATACTCACATTACACTCCTACCTTGAGTTCTGAAGATTTTGACAGTTTTTGCTCGAGCTCTGAAGATCTCATCTCCAGCCATCCGGCCGTATCAGCTTCTAGAAGATGGATACTCTATATGTATATCTTTTTGATTTCGAGATGTAGCTCCACTGTGTATTGTTCACGGATACTATTTATATAGTTATATGACATGGATCTATAGTGTATTTTATTGGTAGCCATGATTCTATTTTATCCCGAGCATGGGTAGGCCCACCTTGGTGAGACATTTGTTATTTTGCATATGGCGCCTCTTAGTTCCTGATCTTTGGGCTCAATCGTTCGACACATCAGTAAAGATTGGTAATGTATTTTGGCCATCAGATGCTCTTCTAACCTCACACATTAGGGGGCATCTGTTGTAACCCTAAATTGCACCATACATGCTTACCTGACATTAGGCCATCTCAGATCCCTTCTTTTCCAAAACACTGCTGAACAACTATAAGGGCCCATGCGCCTTACTCCATTACTGCATGCGTGTACACGCTAGCTGACCTAAAACAACTTGCATGGACCGACAAAAGCACGAAAAAATGAAAGTTGTTGATGGAACACACAACTTTGGGTGAGTTAACTAAAACTTTCGGCCATGCATGGCCGAGGGTTCATCCAAATACCTAGCTTCTTCTAGCCTATAAAAGAAGGGCTAGGGGTCCCATTTGGAGAAGGAAAAAAATAACAAAGAAACTCTGCCCATTTGCATATTCCCATTGTCTCAACCCTTTAGCAATCCTTGTGCCATAAGAGATACTAAGAAAAGAAGTTGGAGGACAGTTTAAGAGGAGCCCAGGATCAGGTTCGCGGAGTGGTGGCCGGTCTCAAATTTTTGTAAGTTGACTCATTCAAAGTAATAAAGAAAATGCTTTTCCCGTCCCAATTCATGAGTTATTCATAGTTTGTTAAGTACATGTTTGAATCTCTAACCCGTTAGTCTATAGGTAAGATGCATGTGTAGTTGTTGCTTGTCTTGTATGTAGGTCAACTTTGGAAAGAGAACAACGAACAAGTAATCAAGTGCGACAAGGGATCGACATCGAACGCCTCGAACAAGGTAGGTTGATTTGGCCATGTATTTACTAAAAGGAAATGAGATTTAAATCTGGGGACGAAGGTAGAAAGTAGATTTTTTCTTGGTCATATCTGCATGCAAAGTATAACCCTATTTGCTAGTCCACAAGGAGATTTCCCTCACAACAATGTGTATGTTTTTTCATTTGTTCATTGCTTATTTACTTTGCAGTTATTGGATGATAATGCTTCATTGATATAACATTTGGATTATATGGTTAAAAATGATTAAATTGTTCTATTATTGATTCACCCCCCCTCTCAGTAATCCAACAGTTGGTATCAGAGAAGGTTCTTTCAGAAATCAGTTTAACAACTGAAAGGTAGATCATGGAGAGTACCAACTTGTATAAAAATGGAATACCATAGTTTGATGGACAAAAATATGCTTTTTGGAGCATAAGGGTGAGGACATATATACAAGCACAGAGATTTCAAGTTTGAAAATCAATTGTAGATGGATACACAACACCATCAGTTCCACCAACAAATGACAAAGCAGTAAAACTCGGTGAGAATAATTCCAAAGCCACAAATTCACTTTTGAATGGTCTCAATGATACAATATTCACCAAAGTTGCACACTGTAAATTTGCTAAAGATATTTGGGACAAGCTTCAAAATATTTATGAAGGAGATACAAAAGTCAAAGCATCAAAACTTCAGACTTAAAGAGGTCAGTTCGAACAACTAAAAATGAAGGAACATGAAGATATCACAACCTACTTCTTACGAGTCTATGAAACAATGAATGAAATCATAGGATTGGGAGAAGAAATTGAAGAATCTGTAATTGTTAAAAAGATACTAATATCTCTTCCTATGAGATTCAACCCTAAGATATCAACACTAGAAGAGAGATCAGATCTGGACTCAATAAGCATGGATGAACTACATAGAATCTTCACAGCATATGAAATGAGAACTAAGCAGGAACATCCAGATGTAAAAGAAGAAGCCTTCAAGGCATCCAAGAGATCAAAGCAAAAGAAAAATGAACAAGAAGAATATAGCAGCAACAATGACACCTCAGAAGATGATGAAGAAGTGGCCAACTTCGTCAAAAGATTGAACAAGGGAACCAATGGTAGGTATAAAGGTAAGATCCCTTTAATTTATTTTAATTGTGATGGTATTGGTCATTTTGCTAACAAATGTCCTCATAATAAAAAGAGAAATGATGAAGGTTACTCAAAAGGAAAACACACATATAAAGGCAAAAGAACTACAAAGAAAGTTTTCAATAAAATCTTATACATCAAAGAAGACATCTCATCATCAGATGGAGATGAAATCAGTGACAATGAGACAGGAAGAGTTCTATTCATGGCAGTAAAAGATTCTGACAAAGAAGACTCCGAAGAAGAATATGCAGAAGCCAAAGAAGAATGTGAAGAAGTCGAAGAAGAAATTGAAGAGGTAGAAGTTGACTATCGAGAAGAATTAATGTGTGCCATAGAAGTTATCAGAAGAGAAACGAAGAAAAACAAGAAATTGCAAGTAGAACTAGACAAGAAAAATGACACTCGAGAACTAGAACAAATGATCACAAAATGTTCGGTATGTGTTATATTCTTTGCATGTGTGTGTGTGTGTGGGTGTGTCAGATACGACAACTGCATCTGATGATCCCTTCACCTAGAGCTCTGCCATGTGCGTCGGGCACTTTCCTAGTGGGGTCCGAAGGGGGGGCAGGTATGCCCCCCCTGGTTACGCGCAACGTTCGGGGCAGCGCCCATAATTTTTTTTTTTGGGCGGTTTTTGCTATTTTTAGAGGATTTTGCTATTTTTAGCTGATTTGTAAATTAATCCCAGATTAAGGGATTATGGTTTTGGTATCTATGGAATACCTAAAAAACATTGTATATATTGTATGGTGAACGGTGAAATTCGATATAATGAAAATAAGAAAGGTTTTCCCGGTTGAGGGTTTCCGGTAAAAATCTCTGTGTACTCTGTGTATGAGCCATTGATTAATTTATTTATTGCTTAAGAATCTATATGCATTGCTTTACTTTGCAATGCATGAAGAATTGGATCAAATGAAGAAAAACAAGAAATTGCAAGTAGAACTAGACAAGAAAAATGACACTCGAGAACTAGAACAAATGATCACAAAATTGAAGGTTCAAATAGAAGAATATAAAATAATTGAAGAAGCACTCAAAGAAAAACTAGAAGAAAATGACAAGATCATTGAAAACTTGGAAACAAAGGTTGTCACACTAAGAAAGGATATTCAAAAGAAAAATATGCAGAATCGCTCAACAGTTCTGAATGACATTATCAGCAGTAAAAAATTTCATCTTGACAAGTCCTGACTTGGATACAATCAGACAGAAAAGGGATCAAGCTCCAAAACAACAAAGCAAGAAACAAATCCAAAGAGCTATGCATAAACTATCAAAGAGGATAGGAATATATACAAGGAAGATTACAGGGACACTCTTCCACCAAGAAGATTCAGATTTTAGAATCAATAATTGACAGATAGGCCTCAAGAAGAAGAAAGATTCATAAGAGCACCTCCTTTTAGAAGATCTTCAACTCCTAGGTATCAAACTATATTTTTTGGTTTATGTTATGCATGCAATAATTTTGGACATAAAGCTGTGAATTGCATAGCTAACAATAGGAATAGTGACAACTTTGAGAGTTATACACAAATGGATTATTCAAGGAGACCTAGTGACACACAAAGAAGAAGTTACAATAGGTTCGAATCTTTGAGCACTGAAGTGGAATGTTATAAATGTAACAATTTTGGACACATGGCCAATGATTGCAGAATGAAAGACCCTCCTAAAGAACCTCAAAAGAATAACTACAGTCACAGACAAAAACCTTATAAAACGACATGGATAAGAAAATAAGATCAGTATAACAATGAAGAATGCACTATCGCTTTACAAGCTAAGAAGAAGAAACACGGTTGGTATGTTGACAGTGGATGTTCAAAACACATGAAAAGTGATAAAGACAAATTTCTTACATTACGAAAAGAAAAAAAATGGATCAGTCTCCTTCGGAAATGATAATTAATTCAAAATCATTGGAGAAGGCACAATCTGAATTGGGAACAAGAATGAAAAGACACAAAATGTTCTACTTGTAGAAGATATGAAACACAATCTTCTAAGTGTGAGTCAAATGTGTGAACAAGGTCATAAACTTACTTTCAATTCAGAAAAGTGTGAGATAAAAAAATAAGGTTAGGGAAAATTGGTCGGTACAACTGCAAGAACTTCAAACAACATATATGTGTTAAGTGAAATTGGAAATGAAAAGTGTTGTCTAGGAAAGGAAGATGCAAGTTGGCTATGGCATAGAAGAATGAATCACATGCATTTTGATAACCTTGTCAAAGTCAGCAAAAGAGAAGCAGTCAGAGAAATGCCCCAGATCACGAAACCAACCAACATTTTATGCAAACATTGTCAACAAGGAAAACAAATAAAGACCAGGTTCAAATCAAAGGAATATTCAACAACAAGACCACTGAAAATTGTGCACACTGATCTAGTTGGACCAACTACAACAAATGGTTTAAAAGGTGAAAAATACTTTATGTTATTAGTTGATGATTATACAAGAATGACTGCAGTTTTCTTTCTCAAGAACAAGTCAAAAGTTTTTGAAAACTTCCAGATCTACAAGGAAATGGTTGAAAATGAGATGGATTCAAGAATCAAATGTTTGAGATCTGATAATGGAGGAGATTTCACTTCAAATGAATTTATGTACTACTGTAGCAGTCATGGAATAAAAAGATAATTCTCTGTTGCTAGGACACCTCAACATAATGGAGTTGTTGAAAGAAAGAACATGACATTATAAGAAATGGCTTGAACAATGTTAATGGATTCCAAATTGACAGATATATTTTGGACACAGGCAATGCATACAAGAGTTCACATTCAAAACAAAAGAATGCTCAGAAACAACACTGATAAAAATCCCTATGAGCTATAGAAAGGAAGACCAACAAATGTGAAACATTTCAGAGTTTTTGGAAGCAAATGCTACATCAAAAGAGAAGATGACAGAATGAGAAAGTTTGAATCTCGTGTGGACAAATGAATACTTGTTGGTTACTCAAGTGCAAGGAAAGCATACAAGTGTTACAATCTAAGATTAAACAAAGTTGTGGAAAGCATCAACGTAACAATTGATGAAACAGACAGACCAGAATCAAAGGAAGAAGAAAACAAATCAATGAAACAACTTTTCGAAGAAGAAGATGAAAAAGAAGTAGAGGAGGAATATGAAGATGAAGATGAAGAGAATCCAAAAGAAGCAGAAGAGCAAGTTTAGAAAGTATCTCCAAAGACACCTAGTAAACGAGTACAGAAGAATCATCCTTCAGATTAGATTATTGGAAACAAAGATGCAGGAGTTGAGACTAGAAGAAAAATCCGTTCACCAAAACAAACACACCTAACACTCTTATCTACAATTGAACCAAACAGTTTTGAAGAAGCCAACAAGGATGAATTTTGGAATAAGGCCATGGATGAAGAATTGGATCAAATAGAGAAAAATGACACTTGAGAATTGGTTCCAAGACCAAAGAATAAGAATGTGATCAACACAAAATGAGTTTTCAGGAATAAATTGAATGAAGATGGGAAAGTTACAAGGAACAAAGCTAGATTGGTATGTAAATGATATGCACAGATTGAAGAAATCGACTTTGAAGAGACATTTTCCCCGGTTGCCAGAATGGAAGCAATCCGTTTACTTTTAGCTTATGCATGCTCTAAAAATGTTAAAGTATAACAGATGGATGTAAAATCATCTTTTCTGAATGGAGAACTTGAAAAAGAAGTCTACATTGAACATCCAGAAGGATTTCAGTTGTCAGAGAACACATACTATGTATGCAAATTAAATAAGGTATTGTATAGTCTAAAACAGGCTCCTAGAGCATGGTACTCCAGACTGTATAAGTATTTGCAGTAGGCAGGGTTCAGAAAAAGAAGTGCAAACAACAACCTCTACATCAAGGTAAGTCAAGGTAATATTTTATTAATTGAAGTTTATGTTGATGATATTATTTTTGGTAGTGATGATGACATGTTAAGCCAAAAATTTGCAAAATACATGCATAATGAATTTGAAATGTCATTACTTGGAGAACTATCCTTCTTTTTGGGACTTCAGATACGTTAAAGCAACCAAGGAATTTTTATTTCTCAAACCAAGTATATCAGAGAAATGCTAAAGAGGTTCGGAATGGAAGATTGTAAACTAGTTATCACTCCCATGCAAACTAGTTGTAAGTTGAGCAAAGATGATGATTTGAAGTCTACAGATCAGAGGCAATACAAGTCAATGCTTGACAACCTACTATATGTAATAGTATCCAGACCAGGTGTAATGCAAGAAGCTGGATAGGTGGCACAATTTCAAGCAACACCAAATGAATCACATGTATTAGTAGTAAAGAGGATTTTCAGATATCTCAAAGGAACATAAGAGTTTGGATTATGGTATCCAAAAGGAAAAGATCTATCACTTATTGCCTACATAGATGCAGATTGGGCAGGTTGTATTGATGACCGACGAAGTACCAGTGGAGCAGATTTCTACTTAGGTGAGTGTTTGGTATCATGGCTAAGCATGAACAATTATCAATATCTCTATCTACAAATGAGACAGAGTATAATGCAACAACAACATGTTGTACACAGGTTCTTTGGATGAAACAAAATTTGACAGATATACAGGTTGAGTATGATGAGCCCATTCCAATATATTGTGATAATACAAGTGCCATCAGTATCTCAAAAAACCCGGTGATGCACTCCAAGACGAAGCACATTCCAATCAAGTATCATTTTCTACGAGAACAAATTGTAGAAAAGAACATTAGAGTTGAGTATGTGGGCACAAAAGAACAAGTGACAAACATCTTTACAAAACCATTTCCACGGGAAGCCTTGGAATATCTTCGCCAAAGACTTGGAGTTATTTCTACTCAAAAATGAATGCTTTTTGAATGCTTATCTTATATGTTTTAGATGTACATGAGGAAGCACCATAAGAGGACAGTTCAGTTAGGGGGAGCCGCCTCGGATGGAAAGATACCTTTGCCATTGATGACAAAGGGGGATAAATTTATTAGATGCAGAGGATAGAGACATGGTTCCAGGGGGAGCAGATTTATCAGATGTAGAGGACAAAGACAAATTTATCAGAGAGAGAGGCATGGTTCCAGTGGGAGCATGAGTGATATGATTTCAGTATTGCATCAGAGTGTTTCCATCAATGCCAAAGGGGGATATTGTTGATTAAGGTTGATTGTTATTGATGTCAACCCTTGAAGAAAGCCTCGCAAAAAAAAGGTTTAGGTAATGGACCCAAGATTGTTTGATGTAAAGATGACTCATTATTGTCTTGTCATGGTTGATAAGAAGTAAAGATGGATGAACTCCAAAGTGGTCCCCTTATGGTGAAAGCCCTCACGAGAAGATGCTTTGCGGAGTAAGAGAACCCATGCTTAATTGTGGAATACTGAGATCCTATATGGATAGTCCTTGTCATTCCATTTCTGGTTTCATGTTGAATGTCACATAACTCCTCACAGTTAGAGAGTTATGGCCATGAGAAGTTCGAGACCCCAGGTTTGGGTGATGGACCCAAGTTTGTTTGATGGATAACAATATGAGTTATGATATATTT
This sequence comes from Picea engelmannii, assembly GCA_009831015.1. NCBI lineage: Eukaryota > Viridiplantae > Streptophyta > Pinopsida > Pinales > Pinaceae > Picea > Picea engelmannii. Next base: position 41,148 of record ML779853.1, read on the forward strand.
TCAAATAATACTATTCTATATGGATAGTACATGTCATTCCATTTCTAGTGGTATGTGGAATGTCACATAAATACTCACGGTTTGAGAGTTATGGCCTTACGAAGTTGAAGGACCCTCATATGTCATCTAGAAGCCCCAAAAGGTCAAAGTAGTCAAAGTGGTTTAAGAGATTGTAAAAGTTAAATAATAAAGTAAAGTAATGCATGTATTATAATTCAAAGTGAATAAAAAATAAATTATTTCAATAATAAATTTGATGGAGAAATTAGAAGTGGGTTAAACCTAAAATAAGGAAAGTGGGGCCAAGTGACCTAGAAGATGTTTTTAAGGGTGCTACTTGGAGAGTATAAATAAGAGGTAAGTCTCTCTCATTTTAAACACACTTGAGAATATTGAATATCTATATGTGTCTGAGGTAACCAAGGATATCTAAGCCAAAATTCTGAGGGAAGGTGAAGAAAAGAAGGCCGAAATGCAAGGAAGGATAAATTATTTTGATGGTGCTTTCTAAGGTATGTTATTTACAGGTCATCTCACCATTTTTTCTATAACTTTATTCTATAATGATTCAGACCGTGAAATTTCTACGCCATTGAGAAAACATATCCAAGTATCTGTGGTAAAAAAACCAGCTTGTGGGTCATTGTATTTTCGGAGTTACACTCCGTGGAAAATATGGTTTGTGGCTAGTCTTGAAACTATTCAAAAACACGTGTTTCGAGTAAAAACATCATAAATTCTTCACAACAGATTCAAATTCAGTGAAACTAAATGTGTTGGTTAGTGTAAAGTCTGTAGTATTCTGTGTAACAGTTTTAGATCAATTCAACAAATATTTCGTGTGGGGCATGCTCTACAAGGTCTCTCTATAGAATAAGACAAAATTCAACAAGGTATGCCATTTTTGCTATAACTCATTTTCTAAGAGGTTCCAAGTAGTGACACCTCGAGGAATTGCATAAAAAACACTAAAAAACATTGTGTATCAATTTAAGATCTTTATATATTACAGGGACAAAGTTATGATTACTTCAAGTTAGGGTTGTTGACTAATCCAAAACTAGGCATGCGAAACTAAAGAAAAGTTTGATGAAAATGCTAGGCTCTTGTTGTTAAAGTTAAGGAAGGTTTGCATGAATGTAATCATATACACCATGTCTATTATAGAGCTATAAATCATATTTGGATGATGAAATTGATGAGGGATTTTGGTTGAGGTACATGTTGTTAGTAACATTATTGGTATCGGGATTTTAAAGGGAAAGACAGCCGAGATCTTTCGAGTCTCAAAAACCCGATGGGATCCTAGCCGTTAATTTTGGCAGGACACGTGTCAGACATCAGAAGGAGAGTCGGGTTTTTAGTCCATCAGAGGATCGGAGTTTCTAAAGGCAGAAAACTCTTACCTGAGTTAATCGCGATGCGTGATTGCCCGACTGCATCAAAGTCGTCTGTCAACCGTGACACTTGGCGAAAGATCCTGCAGAGTCGGGGATCGGTGATACGAAAGTCCCATGCACATGGTATTAGGAATTTCGATATCCCGATACCCGATTTCCCGATATCGGGGGTAGTTTTTCATAGTGGAAGACAGGTGGCAGGCTATGCACCAAGGAGCTGATCGTCAACAAGTCAACGGCCATAAGCCATCGGGTTTCGGGGGATCGCAAGTTTAGTGGACACAAACAACGTTTCGTCAGGAACGCCGAAATCCCAATGAAAAGTTGAACCACGGTCGTGCAGGGACAGGTCATATGGACTGTGGACTAGCCGGTAGGGGCCAATTCCTGAGAGAAGGAGCTCATCGCATATCGGGATATCGGGGTTCCCAGATGCAAGGAATTCGTGCACTCCAAACT
>ML779853.1:47602-97550 GCA_009831015.1 Picea engelmannii
CAGGAGTGACTTCTAACGCTAACACATGTTGAGTACATGGTTGAGACAAGTAGTTGATGAGTTGGCACATACACGAGGTGTATAGTTGATGATGTTGGTACATATTGATGAGTCATAGTTGATGAGTAGTTGACACATGATTGGTACATGGTTGGATGCACTTGTTTATGGTACATGTTGATTACAGGTTATTTGGTACATGTTGGTGCATGGTTGATGCACTTATTTATGGTACAAGTTGATTACAGGTTGAGGTACATGTTGATGCATGGTTCAGATTTATTGGTACATGTTTAGAGAGGTATATCTCACAGTGACAGGTTGACAATAGTTCTATCATTCTACTTCTACTTCAAGGTGGCAAGACGGGGCAAGGACAGGTGGTTGTAGCCACCTTCCAGTTGTAGCCGGAGAACATAGGGGGTTGTAGCCTCCTTTTGGTTGTAGCCAGAGAATTGGGGAATTGGAGCTTCCCTCAGGTTGTAGCCTGAGAAACTAGGGGGTTGGAGCCTCCTTCCAGTTGTAGCTGGAAAAAAAAGGAAGTTGGTGTTTCCAATGAATGTAATTCTTCAAGACATATAATAAAAAACATTTTGTGGTTTTCTCCCGATTTGGGTTTCCACATAAAACACTGGTGTACTGTGTATGTGTATGTTTGTTCATTTGTTCATTGCTTATTTACTTTGAAATTATTGGATGATAATTATTCATTGATGTAACACTTGGATTATATGGTTAAAAATGATTAAATTGCTCTATTACTGATTCAACCCCCCTCTCAGTAATCCAACAGTATGTGGGATAAATTTATCTAAGTTTACAAAATGTCATAGGCATGTAAAATATTAGGACTTTCGAGGAAGTCACCCATTCCAATACTACTCTAGGAATTCCATGGCGGTCACCCATTCCAATACTACTCTAGCATGAACGCATTTAACTTTGGATTTCTAATGGAATCTGTTGCATTAACACTATGTTGTAGGCATGTACATAAGACCACTAGGAAATCATTACATTATGCCTATAATTAACAAATGGAGATGACATTACATTACATTCCCTATCAAAAGGGTGAGTATCATGGTTTATCAAAACCATAGGCTCAAAAATGTTGATTTAGTGGAAAATGTGGATGGCCACAGAGATCCACTAGGATCATCGAAAATGGCTCTGTGTAATGCAAGTCCACGTTGTTGACATTGGAAGATTGGAACTATCATCTGATTTAGAACATGTAGGTGTACATTTTGATTGATTGAGAATTGAGTCATTTAGTCTCTAGAAAATGTTTTCTCTAGACTCTATTAACAAAGAATCTCAACACATATGGAGGCTATGGAAATGTTTGTGACACAAATGACGTAGAAACCTTAATTTGTCGTATTATGTAGAAGATTTTTTTTCTTGGCAACATAACCCAGGGAAAACCCCGGAACACTTCCCCTCATTCAAAGGATGGTACTCAAGGTAAATAGAGCATGATATGTTTCATCACTAACCCAATGCAAAAGGATATGAATTCAAATACTTCCACATTCTTCTTGACAAAGGGAATTGTAGTTGCTCCTTGTAAAATTAGTTCACTTGGAAAATCAAATTTTTATTAGCAAAATTGATTCCTCTTTTGGCCAGTTAGTTTGAATTCCTTCTGTGTCGCTGGTTGTTTTCACTTGTGGTATTGATTGAGCTAGCTAAACAATAGGGAATTGGGGCCAACATCCATTTCCATGGTCAATGAACATCCACACACCCACCAATAGTTGTGTGTGGTTTTCTACATCTGCATACAATCATCATACATCCTTGTACGACCTGTGGGTGAGAGGAAACATACAACAAATTAAGAGAATGACTTAGTGAGGAAGGGGTATGGCTTAGATATGAAGAACTCAATGTAGGCAATGAGAAATTATTCTAGGCATTTTGAATTGACTTAGAGAGAGAGCGTACTACTTTGGGGAAAGGGAAAATTGCCTAGTTGGTTGCCCAATGATCTGAGCAGAGAAAGATAAATTCTAAGACTGGAAACTAGCCGAGGAATTGCAAGTGAGGTAACAACTCTTTGTTCTTAGTCATTGATTTCACTTTGGGCAAATATATGGACAAGTTGAGTACATTAGTTGTTGTAATCAGTCAATTAATTGTAGGCATGAAATTCAAGCATAAGTAAATTGATCTCACAACATTGTCATATCTTAAATTGAAGATAACAAGGATTATGACCTCTAATTGTTGGTATTGGAAATCAAGCCAAGATCCTTGAATGAATTTTCTCTAACCAAGACAACAAGAAAGAAAACATCTACACAACCATTAATACATTCAAAGAAACACATTAAACAAAATAAGAGCAACATTTCACACAAAAGGATTACTCCACAATTACAAAGAAGTCAAAACCCAAGGACAATGTGTTTACCGTGGAAACTCAAATGGGAAAACTAGCTTCAAATGGTTGTTCAACTTTCATTTCGACAATATCTAGTTACAATGTTGTTGATGCTCTTTGTCCTCCTCAATCCTTGGCCAAAAGACCATTTGGAAGTGAAACTACAAGAATAAATAGGAGAGTTGGGGTAACGGGAAGGGTAATAGGCTAACCTTTTGTTTCCCATTCCTCACTCTTTTCTCTCCTTTATTATTTTTTTCTTTTCATTTAATTCTCTATTTTTCTCTTTTGTCTTATTCAATTTATATTGTATTGTCGTTTACATAGTTTACTAATCTTCAATTTTCGAATTAACTTAAAGGTATCGAGTCTTAATAATCATTCGTTGGTTTAGATCCATTTCAGATCACACCTCCCCATTGATAGACTTTTCGGTCTCCAAAAACTCAAAGGAAACCAATATGGATCAATGCACCTTATGTTTGCTTCTCTGGAACATTGTTCTGACTCTGGTTCCTAGCTACAACTTTCACTCTAGCTCTAGTTGTTAATATTATGGTAGCTACGGGAGGTATTAAACCTCCACATGTAACCCTGAAAAGACTAGAATATTCCAGGAAGCAAGAAGAAACCCTAAAGCATTGAACATAACCCTAGAAGATAAGTCGGCTAAAGAAAATAATTAATATTGTGCTTTTAGCCTCCAGAAAGAGAAGTCGGCCCAGACAACTAAGAAAGAGAAGTATAAATACAGGATTCAAGAGCTCATATGGACACACACAGCTCGCAACTGTAGAAATTTAATGCACACTGCATAAATTTAGTAAGTGTGCAAGTCTGGAGAGTAGTTGCAGATGCAACTACTGCAACTAGTATTTTCGGTTTTAGGCTTGGACTTTCTCTTGGTTATGGTTTGGACTTTCTGCTTGGTATGCTAGTTCTGGAGAGTGGTACACTACCTTGATTGGCTTTTGGACCTAGGGTTTTCTTCTATAATTATTCTCTCTGTCAAGGTTAAGGTGCTCAAGGGTGGCTTTGACCTATGGTTGGGTGACAATATTGCTATATTGTCTATGGTTAAACGAACACACCTATTATTTTCTAACAGGTTATGGGCCCACACTATCTTCGGAAAGTATAACCGCTGGAAGATAGATTGGGAGGATTTTCTTAGTTATAGTTGCAATTGCAGTCAAAGTTTTTGTTGCAACAACAAAACCCTAACCCTCTTGTTAAGGCACCTTAAGTGAAGAGCTTGACCTAATTCCTGGATAACCTAGTGTGCCCTAGCCTAGTGCACATTCTGGTACTCTCAGCAAGCTAAGATTTCAAGTTTGTGTTTTTGGTCAAAGTCAAAGGTTGACCAAGTCAAAGAAGTCATGACTTACTCTATGAAGTCAGAAAACAATTTAGAAGGGGCTTCTAACTTCAGAGCATGGAAGACAAGGATTGATCTCATCCTTTCCAAATATAAATTTTTGGATATCGTGAAAGAAAAGATCGTGGAACCACAATTTGAAGAAGGAAAAGAGAAGGAACCTCAGAACATCGCAGTATGGAGAAGTTCAAGAACAATGACATCAACGCCATGAGTATCATAGTGGAATCTGTAGAAGACAACTTGATACCCTACATCTCTCATCTTGACTTATCTAAGAAGATGTACAATGCCCTAACTAACATCTTCTCAGTCATAAACTTTGGACATGTAATGAGTCTGAAGAATGAGCTCCGTGACATGAAAATGAATGATGATGACAACATAACATCATACTTGGTAAGAATCTCTTAGTTAAGAGATCAACTACAAGCTATTGAAGAAACCAAATCAAGAAAATGATATGTCAAAAATACAATTCTTCAACTGTCGAAAATATGACTCACTGTCTCGAGTTAAAGAAAAAGGAAGGAAACACACGAAGCAACAGTTGCCGAAGAAAAGGAACCCTCAAAGAAATTCAAACTATATGAAGCAAGATTTCTTATTCTAAGTCAAGGTAACAATATTCTTCAAAGTTCTTGTACATACCATGTTTACATAGTTTATGTACATATCATGCATATCTATTTCTTAGAAGATAAGATGTTCAAGTGAAACAATACCTATGGAAGAATAACAAGATAAGGATTGCTATCATGATGACTACAAGTCAAGCAATACACATGAAAAGATGAAGTACGTTGACAATACTTGGTAACAATTCCAGTGGAAACTATTATATAAGTAACAATTTCTAAATAAGCCGAAATCATAATCAGACTTGAAGAGACCCAGAAGAAGTCAAAACATAAAGAAGTCAACAATCAAGAGGAAATTAAAAAAAGAATTGTGACACTTTGCATAAGGCAATAAGGATGCAAACATAAGCATGGACTCTCTTAGTTAGAGGGATATGCTTACACAATTCCAAAAGAAGAGCATGCATTCATGCATGAAGAAAGGATTAAGAGGGAGCTAATCCTAAATGATATGATCCATTGAGGATTATGAAGTATTTGTCCATGTTCCCATTGAAAGTAGCATTCATGATAAGCAACACATTTTCAGAAGAAGTCTTCTTCCAAAAGAAGCCTTAAAGTATCCTTGGTTGTCCATCTACATCCATGATCCCATGATGAAAGGAAGAAGTTGGAATCTTCAGGGCATGGAGTCTATAGAATACTCCATGGACCCAAGAGCTAAAAAGAAACATGAGGAAGAATATGAAGATTCCAAGAAAGAAAATCCAGAACAACCAGTTATTATACTGAGAATCACAAAGATTACCAGCCTGGTTTGAACCCACTAGATGTAATCGAGCAGAATAAATGGAATTTATGATAAAGAACAATGTATGTAAGAAAATGTGAAAAAGACTTATGAATGGAAGCATTTCAAGATTCAGAGGTTCTTCCAGAAGGAGGGAGAAGACTATGACAACATCTTGTTCCAATAAACTAAATATACCTCTTGTAGTATCCATGGATTGGAGTTTACATGTAAAAGTCTGTTCTTCCCAATAAAGCAAGTGAGAAAGAATCTTATACCAGAAAGAGACCCATGTATGCAGATATAAGAAAACATTGTATACATTCAAACAACTTGATGCAGAGTATCTCATATACAATAGAAGGGTGGTAAAAACTTTCAATGATAGAGATAGTGTATTATAATAGTTACTCAGAATTTTGGGATGATGGATTGCTAATCCATGGAAAACTCTTTTGATGATAGAAGACATGCTACTTGGATATGTTTCATTTTGAGTCTTTCCATTATATCATGAGCTAGCATGAAACATAAGTGTTGAATTCGACTGTGATATATTGTAATGATCAGAGCTATATGAAGCCTTCAGAGAAAACCAATGTTCCGTGACAAACCAAAGTACATTGAGATCAAGCATTATATTCTCCGTGATGAAGTCCATAAAAGAGAAGTGGTTCTCCAATATATATCCACAAATGAGCAGATAACATATATTTTGGTAAATCCTCTGTCCAAGATGAAAATTTTGTGTACTTAAGAAACAAGCTGGGGCTCATGGGGACAAATTCCTTATTGAAAAAGGAAGATATTACTCCCAGGTTGGGAGGGAGCACTGATATGTTATTGATTTATGGAAAATCATTTTTCATTTTGAAAAATGGTCCAGGATGAGCAATTCCTTTCCAGTTCGAAAAGTGGTTTGATATTTTTGACAGACAAACATTTTCTAGTTCGGAAAATGGTCCAGATTGGACAGTCATATTCCCAATAAAAATGGTTCGATAGATTGCTGATGTACCATAGAAAATGATTCACCTTGTGGTCAATGTGGGGGTATGGTCTAGGACAATAATTCTTCTTGGCAGCCACTCTGAGTAGTGGCCAAGTAGAATGGTCTGCCTCGTCGGGTAGTCATTCTTTCAAAATTCATAGTTGTGATCAGTTTTGAAGAATGGTTCATTTTGGAGGTTGGTGCAAGACAATCATTTCCATTAGGATATAATTCGGAAAATCATTCCCTAGAGAAGACTCATTCTCTCTAGGTTGCAATATTATTAGTGTCAGAGGAATGGCCCAGTTAGGTGAATGGTCCAGGTTCAACAATAAGGGACAAGCATTCTCTAGGGCAAACTCATTCTCTCCAAGTTGCACTATGATTAGTGCCGGAGGAATGGCCCAGTTAGGTGAATGGTCCAAGATCAAAAATTGGGGAAAATTACTCTTCTATGCTTGAGAAGAATATTCCAGATAGCACATGGATGATGTTTTACCTTTTGAGGAAAGATGCTCTTCCAGATCTCATAGATGTGAGTGGAAGAATGGCCCAGATGACCCAGTTTATATCATGATATTGTTTTATGTAGGTTGATATCAGATGATATGATTATTGTGGAGACTATATGTCTCTAGACAGTAGATGTATGCTACTTTGGTGGATGCGTTCCACTGGTTGTGACTATGCGTCACTGATTAAGTAGCCATTTTCTACTTGGTGTGGTTGTGTACCACTGGATAGTAGTTGTGTGCGACTATGGATAGACACAATGGTGTTCTATTGAATGGAATTGTTCTGATTGCCATGAAGAGTATCAATTGTGTTGGAAATGATTATCAGCTAGATGGATAATCAGTGTGTTGGTGGGAATACATTCTCCAAGTAGAAAATGGTCCAGGACATTTATTCTTCTAGGACGTATGTCTGGATTAGAAGAATAGTCCTTGTAGACCATAGTGTGGATTCTAGCATATGTTGGAATAGTTATTCTTCTAGGACATATGCCCAGAATAGAATAATGGTTCTTGTATCACTCTATGGAGTGAGTGACATATTCAACATCATGCCTAATTACTCAGATGTAGTATAGATTTGAGAGATGATACAGTTGATGTTATCAGATGATAACGATAGTGATGATGGTACTCCTGATTTGATCATGAGATAGCCTATGTGGCTATGATGATGCTGTCGATTGAATGGTATGTTTTTTCTCAAGATCATTACATTTAAATACCTCCCTAGCTAGGAGGGAGTGTTAATATTATGGTACCCGTGGGAGGTATTAAACCTCCATGTGTAACCCTGACAAGACTAGAATATTATGGGAAGCAAGAATAAACCCTAAAGCATTGAACATAACCCTAGAAGACAAGTCGGCTATAGAAAATAATTAATATTGAGTTTTTATCCTCTATAAAGAGAAGTCGGACCAGACAACTAAGAAAGAGCAGTATAAATACAGGATGCCAGAGCTCATTTGGACACACATAGCTCACACCTGCATAAATTTACTGCGCACTGCAGAAATTTAGTAAGTGTGCAAGTCTGGAGAGTAGCTACAGTTGCAACTACTGCAACTAGTATTTTTGGTTTTAGGCTTGAGCTTTCTCTTGGTTATGGTTTTTACTTTCTGCTTGGTACGCTAGCTCTGGAGAGTGGTACACTACCTTGATTTGATTTTGGAGCTAGGGTTTTCTTCCAGAATTATTCTCTTTGTCAAGGTTAAGGTGCTCGGGGGGTGGCTTCGGCCTATGGTTGGGTGACAATATTTCTATATTGTCTATGGTTAAAAAAGCACACCTATTATTTTCTAACAATGGTTACTGGCTCTATTCCTAGCTATGGATATGGCTCTAGTTCTTGTATCGCTTGTTCCTGCAATGCATAAGTTTTCTCATTGAATATCAGCTTTGAGAGATCTCCAAATCCAAACTCTACAATCAAAATTCATTCTCATCTCTCTCAGACTCAGAAAAAATTCATATTGGTAGTCAATGAAGCCAATTCAAATGTTAGTCTTCTTGTTCAAAGTGACCCAAACAAGCAATGCCATCACCTAACAATTCAACAAGAGGTTGTGTGGATTTTTTCTTCTGTTAGGGCCAATTGATTCCCAACATGGAAACAATTCTATGTGGTCATGTCAATATAATGACTGTATTTCATACCCCTACATGTTGGTTGTAGAAGTCTTTATCCTTGGTAAGTTGGTTCATCTAGTAGCGAGTCATTCTTCAACCAACTTGTAATGAAATAAATGTCAACCCATGCTTGATATTCGTCTCTTCTCTCTCTTGGATCTACCAAACAACTACTTTCTTTGTTAGTGAGGTTGAACTCTTGTGCTACTACAACTCCTTGGACAACTTCTTCTCCTTGGGCTAGAGATGCAAATAACTCTTCATCCTTTTTACTCTTCACTTTGTTGTGTCATTTCTGGGGTAAAGATTTGGATGAAGTTGTCAATTATTTGTTTACCAATTGATCCAGGTGGATATTGTTGGCCACCCACCTATTCCAACTGGCTCCTCGTGTCCGTTTTATGTTCAACATGTTCTTCTGTACTTATTTGTAATTGTGGGTTCTACACTTCTGGGGCTGTCTGAATCCCCACACATCCTCCAGGTGGATACGGGTGGCATCTCACCTAATCCAACTAGATTATTTTGTATGTTTTCATGTCATCACATCTTGTTGTACTTCCAGGGCTGTTTTGGGGCCCTAAACATTGTTTTTTTGGCTCGCCATAGTCAAAGTATAGACAAAGTCTGAGTTTGATGGTGGAATGTGTAGTTATCTAAAATACCTTTCCAATTGGCTATCACGCACCTAAAATGGAGGTCGTATGCAAAAGTTACGACCCTGTGAAGTTGAGGTACCAAATTACACCAACTTACCCATAAGGCCCACATGAATTTTGGCGTTTCACCTTCTAGGGTTAGGTTTTTGGGTGTACAGGGTTTTGGCATTCACGAGTAATATCAAAAATTCTTCTGGAGCCTCATTGTAATCCATTCTTCTCATATGGATGCACGTAGAAACCACATCTATTCTTATATATAGCTACCACCATTCGAGCAAGTGTTTCAGTTCTGCAATTTTATAGTTTCAACCTATTACATTATTTAATAGAAGATATTGTTCACTGTATATTTGTGTTATTCTTCATATCTCTGTGTTTATTGTATTCAGTCTATTAATCAGTTCATTCTGCTCCTAAATCTGGATCACCAATGGCCACTCAAATTGCAATAGTGGAAAATGTTATTGTTGCTACTACATGGACTACCTAACATGCCCCTCCTCTCCATGTGTTTCAAGGAAGTCTTCTTACCATTCTTTCTCTGGAATAAATTTGGCTTGTGGCACATGAATTGATTCTCCCAACAAGATGTCTATTGATGTTCTTTCTTCCCACAAAATTATCATACCTATAAGTACCAAAAATTGGCGGTGTTATGGCGTTTCCTATTGCAACAGTGACAAACAAGGGATGTCTTGTTTGATGAATACCTTTTGGTCTTCTTCTCCTTGTTGCACTGCTGATTGGCTTGCCACTTCTTCTAGGTGTTGGAGTAGGTTGACTCTTTGAGATATTCTCATGAATTATCTTCTTCAATCCACCACAAGAAGGTTGAAGTGGTAGTGGGATACCAACTTCATGTACTGCTTCTCTTTCTTCTGATGAGTAGGCCAATTTTTTCATGTCTTTCTCCTTCACAAAACAAGTCTTCATGGTCACGTGATTTTCCCATTTTCCTTTGAAACATAGGCCTTTATGATTAACCCTAGGTGCATCTACAATGGGGTTTAAGATGCCTTTTCTTGTCTTTCCTATCCCTTCTCCATAATATCCCATCAACCTTAACAGTTTGGAACCAATGCCTCTGCTATGATTTTCAAATTCACCAAAATTATCTTGCAAAAAGTCAAAGGAAGATGAGCTTACTAGATTTGTGTCGATCATGGTGCTAGCCTCAACAATGATAGTGGAAGATGGATTTGCTTCATTGGTCTCTTGGAAAACTACTTGGAGCTTTGCCAATGCCTCTTCCTTCATTTCCAACTCTCAATGTAGCTGAGCCATCATTTGAATGAGATTTTCTTCTTGCCAACTATCCAACATAATGTTTTCTCTCCCAAGTATACAAACTGGACTCTATTCTTGTCCCAATCTTCCATAACCATCGTGAGGGACCCTTGGTGTTCATAAAATTTCTTCTGAAGCGTTGGTGGTAGTTTTGTCGAACTCTCAAGGTTTCTCTCCATCTACTCTATCCTCTGGTTAAATATCTAGACCTATTTCCTCAAGTGTTGGTTCTCTTATTGAAGTTCAACATTGATGTTCCTCAAGTGTTCCAATCTTTCTTTACTTCCTTTACCCATTCTAAGTTTGCAAGGTTATCGCAATTGCGTCATGATCAAGGATTCAACCACTCTTATACCAATATGATATGTAAAAAAGGGACTTATATCTCTGTCAAAACCTCTGCGAGGTTTATCAGATGCTCCCTCAGCATCAAGTTTGTAACCTCCTCTTCAGGTCAAGTTTTCTGGGTTCTCTCTAGTAATGAGAGCTACCTCCTCTTTTCCTTTCTTCCTCTTATCATATTTGGGTCGCACATTCCCTCTCCCGGTGTGTCTCCTCCTTGTCCGTCTTCGCATGTATTCTTTTCATGCCTTTTCTCCCCTTCAGGAAAGTTCTTGACTTGTCTTGTTCCTTCCGTCAGTAGGAAACTTGGGTCAGTCTGGGCCTGCAGGAAAAATGACCCTCTGTGGTACTTTGGGATGACAATTTTTTGTCTCCCCGTCCAAACCCTCCATGCTTCCATTCATCAGGGTAGTTGATTGTTCAACCACCGGTCCTTCTTTCCTTAATTACTTCCTCCTTGCAATCCGAATGAGGCTTATTATTTCAATAAAGAGAATTTGGGTAATTTGAATTAATGAACCCTCTATACAGTTTCCTCACTCTTTCCTCTAGTAATATCATGGCCAATACTTCGAGGCTTCACCCCCACAGTCAATTATTAACAATGTAAACAATAATACATTTACATTGTTCCCATGCCATAGTATGGTGATCATAATTAATGATTAATTACAACCCGGGGGAAAAAAGGGTATTACGGCCCAATCCAATCCAAGAAATTATGGATAAGGTGTTGTGCCATCTACTATCTCTATTACTTGAAAATATTCCATAGTGCACACTCCATCCAAATCTACTTTCACACCTTTAAGTCTTCCAATTGGTAGTACTCTGTGTTTACTTGCTAATTTCAGTTGGACAAGTGAATAGCTTAGTGTGGGTTCTCCCATACAATACCATGTCTTCTTAGGTAAAACATTTACTTCAAAGCCTAAGTCTAGTATAATATCACCCATATTAAAATATCCAATGTTGGAATTCAATCTGAATTCTTTTCTTGTCCTTCTTCTTGCATGGAGATGATTGACTGTTTTCCGCTCTAATTTCCCTTCTACCTCTATGTTACATCTTTCTAGCATATTTTATAAGATCTTAACAAATGATGGATCCTTTAATAACTTAACATAGGATTGTAGAAAAGTTTTTATGTTACTTACTTGCTTTAAAGGTTGAGCTTCACTGGTTTGATCCATTTAGGATGACCTTTCAGACATTGGTGATTTCTGAGTTTTCTACGCATTTGAGGCAAACACAATTTTTTTCTAGAGAAACTCTTGTCTTGCCTCCTTGAATGTTTCCTTTTCTTTCTGTACATCAACTTGCTTCTGTGGTTCAATATTCTTCTTCACCCATTGGTGTTGCGCTGGATCTTGTCTTACTGTGTCAGTTCCTATCTTAGCTCCTCCTCACATGACTATGTTGATGTTTCTTCCATCATCCTTGGCTTCTGCAGAGATCCATTGGACATTCTGATTGTTCTAGTTCCTTTTTTCTTGGATCTTCCCCAATATTGTCGGACAATCTTCTATATCATGGTCTGCTGCATGAAAGTACATACATGTCACTGGTGGAAGTGGAGACTCCCTTGCATAATGCCTTGGATGTTGGTAGTTGTGGCACACTACTGGGCCTTTACCTCATCCAAATCCTCCTCTACGTCATCCTGCACCTATGTATCCACCTCAATCTCCTTGTGGTGCGTTGTACAAAGGTACATGAATGTATTGTGCGGGGTTATACTGTGGTTGCACATTGTTGTATTGGGGATGCACATTATTGTACTGCTGTTGCGCATTGTTATATGGTGGTGGTACCTAGTTTAACTGAGGTGCATCTTGTCCTATCATAATTTCTTCTTGCACCCTATAAGTATCTAAAGTTATTTCTCTCATCAACTCCATCGTCCTAAAATCTTTATCATCATGACCTATTGATTTGCAAAAAATGTAGTATGAACTTTTGGGTACTGTCTTATACTTCTGCATCATTGGACAATGATATGGATCATGACCATGTATTTTACAAATCTCGCACCATGGTCCTCCTGTTGGAAAAGGGTTTGATACTCATGTTTCCATGTACTACACGAAAGTTGGACATTCATTCTTGTGGTGTCCTTCTGTCCTGCATGTGGTACACCAAACCACTTCTCTTTTTTCTTTGCCCTTATTCTGGTTAAGTTGAAATGTTAGTTTCTTCAGATCCTCCTTCAACTCCTCTATTGATGGATATGTCTTCTGATACTGGTCCTCTTCCAGTTTTAAGGTTTCCTACAGATCCTCTGCCTGACTTTGGAACTACTGTTGTCTTAAGGGGTATTTCAAATGTGGTAACAATGAGTTCACAAATAAGTGCCTATGTTGCATGTCAGTAATTGCATAATTCAACTTACCTTTCAATCATTTAAACCTATGATTAATATCCCAAATAGACTCACCTGTTTTTTTCCTAATTTCAATTATTTCATTCATATATTGATCTTCTGAGCTAGGATTCTAAAATTCATTTATCAGTAGTTTTTTCATGTCTGCAATCGTCCTTGTTACTCCTAGTGGACTGTTTACATCTAGGCTCATGTACAAATCAAGTGCGCAGTCTCTTATCGTAATAGCTAGCTGTGCACGTTTTGTATCCTCATATGTGATCTGCTTTGCTTCCCATATCTTCTCATAGATGAATACGTGCTTTTTAGGGTCTTCTGGTGCCTCTCCCCGAAATTATGGTAACCTGATTGTGGGATCATGTCCTACCATTTTGAACTATGTTGAACTAATACCTCCATGCAATGTAGATATTTGACTGTTACTTCCTGCACTGGCTCCTCCAATTTTGTTGATGATTGCATCTATGTGAGACATTCTCCAGCTTACAAACCTGTGATATGTGGATCATTGCAACTATGTGAGTCTTTCCCTCATCTTACAAACTGAAGAGAAATCCCCTAATAAGGGTACGTGGTTCCTGCCTGAGATAGAGCTAGGAACGTAGATATGACCTCCTCCATTCAGAGAGTTGAGAAGAACTCTAGATGATTATCTAGTCGCAAAGTTGATCTATTGAGTTAGATGTGCTTATGGCCGAGCACAAAGTGAACGTGTGAAATCCCAAAGTAATGGGTGCATCGTCATGTGAACAAGAATGAAGATGATGTATTAGCCTCCTCTGAGCAACAGAGTTGACGAGAAGACTCCAGATGATTCTCCTATGTGAGGCAGTGGGAAAGAATATCTGTAGAGTGGACGTGCCTGTGGATGAGCACAGGTGAAAGTGTGTAGATCTGGTTCTTCCGTGTAATGCAGTGAACTACATATATGACATTCCTATGGATGTGCCCCTAGTGGATGAGCACTAGTGGGTGTATCAAATCCTTTTCTATATATTGTTCAAGAGTCAGATCTGCCTGTAACCCTAATTTTTATGTAAAGGGTACATGTCGGACCCACCTTAATGCGATTAATAGTAAATGTAAAAGATAATTAATTCGGTTAATATTAATTATATAATAATAATAATAATAATAATAATAATAATAATAATAAAAATTATAATGTGACTTAGAGAGGTCCACTATATTGAGCCAATAGACACTTCTGTTGACAGGTTTAGGTTAGTATAAGTAAAGTTGAAATACCCATTGCGGAAACATATCTTTCATGTGAGTTTGGAAATTTCAGCAAGTACATTTACTTGGGAAATGTGTGCACCTCTCTTGGGCGCTAGTCTTCTAGGGTTTGAGCACCCTCTTGTGTGCTAGGTATTTGTTGGTGATTAAAGTATTTCTATTGAAGAATATAGAAAATGATTTGGATGGGTTTTGTTCCCTTGTTGAGAAGGGTTTCCTAGGATACTTCTTGTGTTCTTGTGCATGGTGTTTCTTCTTGTGATATTTGTTGCTGCAACATTATTATTTATGGTTAAGTGAAATGATAAAAATGGAATGAGATTTATGCTTAACCTAGCTTATGAAAAATCAACATGGTATCATAGCATAGGTCTTGAAGAAACCATTGCACAAGCTACATTCTTTTAACAGTCATCCCTCATCTTCTGCAGAACCGTATGACCCTCCTAAGGTTTCCAGAAAATCCGTACGACCCTCTTCTTTTGAGTGTTTCAACACATGGAACTTGGATGTTGGGGATAAAATTACCATAGGAGTGTACATCCTCCTTCAATGCACCTCCAACAAGCTTCAGAGTGCATTTTCGAGCATTTTTATTTTTTGGCCCTAGGGTTTCTAGGGTTTTACTAATTTTTGCAGAAACTTCAGAATTAGGGTTTCTGAAATTCCTTGAAGGAGATATTCAACTCACAAGTGTTCTCCTATATTTCAAAGGATTATTGTTGTCAGTCATAATTCCAACTAAACCTAAAAGCTTTATCCTAGCCTAGGTGTTAGGTTTACTAGCCAAGTTGACAAAGGTTTGTGAAGAATCCAAAATTGAGTAAAATCATAATAGGAGGGAATATTGATGATTCAAGCAAAATCAGTTCCTGGAATACAAGACTTCAAAGGAAGACTTATTGTGGGTGATACAAAAAGGTGTCACTGTAACATACCTCCTTCATGAATATGTTAGAGGACAAAGATCAACCATGTGCCATTAAAGAAATCATATCATAACCCTCATGTATGCACTTGTATATATTTTATTTGTATCATTATCATGAGGGTAATTGCAGGACAAAGGAACCTTTTGTTGAAGCCTTGGATCTAGAGGGATCTCAGTGCATTCAGAGGAACAACACACTAGAAGTGAAGAATCCAGGTTTGATTATTGTAATTGTTATTCCTCTAACCTATATTTCTAAAGTTTGCTACATTACAAGTAGGTGTTGTAGTTGTGACAACAATCCTTAAATTGCTTTGATTCTAGGGATACACTCATTATTCTCCTTTAGGAGATATTCTTGTTTTGGTTCCTCTTGTTTTCTTGTTCCAGATAGTTTAAGATCAAAGGAAGATGTTTATCCTTCAAAGGGAGCCACTTCACTCAGAGGGAGTCAAAACTATTTGAGAAAGAGGAAGAATAGAACCATCATTGGGGAAACCAAAGCAATAACACATGATCATAATACTTCTATGATTTTATGGGCATAAAACATGCATGACACATTATATTTTTAGAACAAGATTCTTCACCAGGCTTTGAAAAACATAACTCTCGAAGAAGTCTTCACTGGAATGAAGCCTGATATTGAACACTTCAGGTTATTTGGGTGCCCGGTGTATTTTCATGTACCCAAAGAGAAGAAGTTCAAGATAGATCCTTTAGAAAGAAAGGATACAATGAATATTCAAAGACATTCTTGATCGACATCCCTGGTCAGAGAAAATTTTGAGACAAGCAGAGACGCTTCCCTTGAAGAAGAGATAGTCTTTCAAAGATCCAGAGAATCTCAAATGGATATTAACAGTGAGACAATACCTTCTCCCCCTTTAGAAGTTCAGAGGGAGACAAACACTATTCCAGTTGATCTAGTTGCTCCAGTTGATATGTTCAAGAGATATTGCAGTAGGGCATAAAAGGCCTACCTAGACTCACTCTGCAAGAGGCAAAGAAACATACAAGCCTCTCAAGGCACATCCCGAGAAAGCAAAAGATATTTTCGAGCTATCCTTCAATCATGAGCTACTTCATTGATGCTGAGCCTCCTTGTCTTAAGAGAAGCAAGAAGAAAATAGGTATGGAAAGATGCCATAACAAAAGAATACCATTATATCTTAAAAAATGATGTATAAGATGTTTTTTAGGGACCAGAAGGGAAGTCTATGGTAACTTCCAAGTGGATCTATAAGATCAAGCATGCAGCTGGTGGAAGTCTCGAGAAATACAAAATGAAATCTATAGCTAGAGGTTTCTCACAAACAAAGGGAGTTGTCTATGATGAGACACTTGATCCAGTAAACCCGATACACTTCCATCCATACTACCGTCCATAAGTTGGAAACTATATCAGATAGATAGATTCTTGATAAAGTTTGGATTTCATCAAGAGGGTTTCTAATCCAAACCGATATTATTAGAGTGTTGGTGACAAGAGCTTGATTTTGATGACTTATTTAGAAAACCTTGTTGTTGGATACAAGTAATCCTTGACTTATGAATTCGAGATGAAGAATCTGAGTATGATGCACTACTTCTTGGGATAAGAAGTATGACAGAGGACTGATAAGATTTTCTTGAGTCAAGGAAAATATATCGTAAAAATATTAAAGAAGTTCAGTATGACAAGAATGCAGAATCCATAGTGATGGATTTAAAGAAAAAGATGAATGATAATTCAGACGAGATTGATCCACAAATAATTGGAAAATCAGAGATATGATGCAGAGGAAAATCGTACACATGCAGTACCTTCCTACACATGAGCAGATTGTAGATATCTTCACCAAATTAACTTCGTGAAGAATAGATCCCTAGTTGAGAGGGAGTGTTGATGACTCCAACCAAAACAAAATCAAAATACATCCATGTGAGACTTGGCATGATAAAGAATGCCTCCCTAGCTGAGAGAGAGTGTTGATGATTGCAACTATGTGAGACATTCTCCAACTTACAAACCTGTGATATTTGGATCATTCCAGCTATGTGAGTCTTTCCATCAGCTTATAAACCTGAGAGAAAGCCCCTAATAAGGGTATGTGGTTCCTGCCAGAGACATAGCTAGGAACGTAGAGATGACCTCCTCCATTCAGAGAGTTGAGAAGAACTCCAGATGATTATCCAATGCGAAAGGTGATTTGTTGAGTTAGACATGCCTGTGGCTGAGCACAAGGTGAACGTGTGAAATCCCAAAGCACTGGGTGCGTCATCATGTGAACAAGAATGAAGATGATGTATTAGCCTCCTCTGATCAGTAGAGTTGATGAGAAGACTCCAGATGATTCTCCTATGTGAGGCAGTGGGAAAGAAGATCTGTAGAGTGGACATGCCTGTGGATGAGCACATGTGAACGTGTGAAGATATGGTTCTTCTGTGTAATGCAGTGAACTAGAGATATGACATCCCTATGGATGTGCCCCTAGTGGATGAGCACTAGTGGGTGTATACGATCCTTTGTTATATATTGTTCAAGAGTTAGACCTGCCTGTAACCCTAATTGTTATGTAAAGGGTACAGGTCGGCCCCACCTTAATGTGATTAATAATAAATGTAAAAGATAATTAATCTAGTTAATATTAATTATAATATAATAATAATAATAATTATTATTATTATAATGTGACTTAGAGAAGTCGACCCTGTTGAGCCAATAGACACTTTTGTTGACAGGTTTAGGTTAGTATAAGTAAAGGTAAAATACCCATTGTGGAAACATATCTTTCATGTGAGTTTGGAAATTTCAGAAAGTACATTTACTTGGGAAAAGTGCGCACCTCTCTTGGGCACTAGTCTTCTATGGTTTGAGCACACTCTTGTGTGCTAGGTCTTTCTTGCTGGTGAAGGTCTTTCTCTTGAAGAATATAACAAAGGATTTAGTTGGGTTTTCTTCCCTTGTTGAGAAGGGTTTCCCAGGATACTTCTTGTGTTCTTGTGCATGGTATTTCTTCTCGTGATCTTGGTTGCCACAACATTATTATTTATGGTTAAGTGAAATGCTAAAAATGGAATGAACTTTATGCTTAACCTATCTTATGAAAAGTCAAAAAATTTCCGCTCCTTGTTTGGATTTGTTTCCTGTTGTCTTTCTTCCATTAAAATTCGGTTGTCTAAATGCCAGTGTTATTTCTAGTGTGTTAGTCACACATGGGGTTGTAGGTTCCACACTGACGGTGACCTGGATTGGAGTTCTATCTTCTGTTCCTGCCCTTGTACCTCCTGTTTTCCTTTCATATGTTGCACGCATGATTTCCTCAATTTTCTCCACATCCTGGAGATCCTGTACCTCTTCCTCATTTCTTTCCAAGTGCTCTCTATCAACTGTGTCTCTCTTCTTGTTATTCATCTTATATTGGTAGGGTATCCACTACACATCTTTCCAACTATTTCCATTATCTACTTTGTCCGGTCTTACTCCATCATGATTGGGTCCATGGACTCCTTCTTCTTTCCCTAATCCATTTCTTCCTCCATTTCTCCACCTCTTGTCAGTGCTTCTCCCCTTCGACCATGCACGCAAGGAATTTTAGCTGTCTGATTCCATAGTCATCACACTGTTGTTATATAATAAAATCCTAATTGAACTATACATCAATCAGATATACCTACCTTTGGGTCCTTTTAGAAAATCCTACTTTACTGCACTGTAAGAGTTCACGGTATCTACTGCAAATTCGGTGATAAACCCTGCAACAATACTATCTAACCAAAAATCTACTACGTGCATAAATTGTTATTAACTTGTTGTAACTGCGCGATCTCCACATGAATCCACTCCAACTATCTGATTCGATTTTTTGGGTGGTTGTCTTTTAAACTCAATAGCCACTCTGCAACAAATGCGGGAAATCACAGAAAAATACCTCAAGAAGCTCGCTAAACACATATTTTTCCAGCTATTTGCACGGTGTTAACTTAGGGTTTCTGTTTTCCTTTCATGAAAAATTGAGTTCCTTTGTTTTCAACCATCTTTCAATATCCACCTTTGTTGGATTCTATGGCCTGAACATTCCCTTCTATACTTTCATTCTCTGCATGCTTCTTCCACGGATCCCGTTGACTCAATCCTATGCAGTTCCAGTTGGCAATTAAATAGTTTGTTGGTTTTAAATATCACTTCTACTTCTTAGTCTGACCTAGGTTCGGATCTCAAAAGGTTTCCAACTAAACCCTTTAAAACTATCGGCCCTCCTGGTAAACCAGAAGGCAACACAACACACAGAGTGTACTGCGCAGTCTCACCCGATATAAATTTATTGATGACTTCAATGCTCAAGTGCTTGCATTCTAGGAATGAGTGGGGATCTCATAATATATTTTATATTCTTCATGCATTCATCATGTTATTCATTCAAATATTCCTAGGATTCATTCATATTTTGGCTCATGCATGCATTCTACTATACTTAGTTAATCATTCATTCTAAAATCACCATTAACAGAAATAAAAAATTCAATAGACATCACATATAACACATGTTTTACCGTGGTTCACCCCCTCCTGGGCTACGTCCACAAATATTTGGCTTCTCTGCTCTTTTATTTTGACTACTACAAAATATGGCGTTGCGTGCATTACACTTCCATCATACAATCATGAAGAGGTTCAAGAACCTCTGTGAGGAGGACTAGATCACACTAGGCTCCTCAGCCTGTGATCTAACCCTTAAAATATACCTTGACTCTTTTACAACTTTATTACAACAATATCTGAACTACCACCAACTGAACCCCTAACCTAGACCTCCTAGGTCTTTATTTATACTAATTTTCAGGGTTATAGCCATTACAATATTTATCACAAACCCTAACTGTAATATGGTTAGGCTTGTTTTACTCCTCACACATGGATTTTCCTTCTTGCATGCTACTTTTCCTCATGCATGCTTCTTTTCCTACCAGTTGTTCTTCTCCAAAATTAGCCTTGCACTCAAAATAACCTTCCTTCTCAAAATAGGTTTGTGCCCAATAGTAATATTAATGTGCCTCTCCTTTGAGAAGTCAATTCCATCAACAAATTTGAAGGGGATGTTTTGTTGAGAAAAGGTAGATGGAGAAAAGTGAAAGGTATATTTATGTTTGATTGTAATGATTATTTATAACATAATTTTCAAATCTTGATTGATGCAATAAATATATTTGTTTTCTTCATCTAGGTAGTGGAGAATGGGATGCAATGCATTTATACATTGCAAATAATATTGACTGGATGAAGATATGGATAGTACAATGCAATTAATTTTACCATATATTATCATAAAGTGGGGTGGTGGAGTTGATTAGAAGAGCTTATCTGGAAAGTGATATAAATCTGACAAAGAAATAAATTCATCTAGCATATGGTGCAAAAGATAGAAATGTAAGAATTTACCATTGATTTTTAGATTTTATTTCCTATTTTTGTGTTGTTTTTTTGTCCCTCAAATTATATTATACACATAGTTCTTAATTCATGAAAATACATTTATAACATGTCGAGCATGCAAGTGAAACATCACAAAGCTATGTTGTGTAATGCAAAAAATATCACACCAAACCGTTGGATGATAAGAATAAAACATGTGACAGTGGGATAACTGCCATTTTCCAAGTTACTAATATTTCCCACGGTAGTGATAGACATATAATCACATCTCATTTGAGGTACATTGGCTATTTGGAAGACATATTCGACATAAATTTTAAATTCTTCAAAGGGGTTCTCTTTAAGGTTAAGTGGTATAGATTGTTGCTACAAGGTGATGAAAGGGAAATTATTGTTCATGATAATGGATTTACCATGATTAATGCTACTAGATAGATATGAGTCAAATACAAAGTTCTATGTACTTCCAAGTCAATGTAAACATGTATTTTATTTAGAGGTGTCAAGTAGAGCATGTTAGACAATTTTTGTTAGATTTGATCTAAGAGGAAGGTTTGTAAAGTATATTTTTCCTAAAGAAAATGTTCGTGAAGAAGATGTAGGAGAGAAACAAGAAGTATCAAACGAAGAGGAAAATGAATTTGACCATCCAATTATTGGCTCAGATGATCCTATGCTTCATCTTGATTATGATGATTGTTTTGATGATAACTTAGTTCTAGACATTCCCAATGTTGTTATGGATGAACCTTTCAATGATTTTGAAGGGTTGGATACAAATTCTGATTTTCATGAGTCAAATATTGAATTGGATGGAGTTTAGTATCAATTCGATATGGATATGTAATAAGTCTTATTTAATAAAGTGATCGATTGATTCAAATTGAGTACTATTATGGTTTTGCCTTCTTGATTTAAACTCCTTCTTGAATCAAATCTTAATGTTTATTTGCTTCTCACACACAATGTGACTTGGATGGATAGTTGACATTAGATAAATTGCTTCTGTTATTGCTCTTTATATTAATAATTAATACATAACAATGTTATGTCATATGGGGTCACCAATTTTTAACACTATGTATCAGTGATACAATTTTGTTACATGCATAATCACCAATTAAAGCATGTGCTCACTCTCCATTGCTTGAATAAAATAAAAAATTAATGCATGCCTTGCAACTTAGGTATCAACTCTTCAAGAGTATGACCTTCAAATAAATTATCGCTTTGGAAAAACTAAGCATAAAACATAATCCTTTTCTTGTTCCTACAAGAAATATGTAGCAACTATTAGATTCATAGAAACTATTAGATCTATAGCAACTATTAGATTTGTTAGATTTGTAGCAACCATTAGATCTATAGAAATTGTTAGATTTGTAGCAGTTGTTAGATTCTATTGGCAACCACCAATTCTGTCAAATTTTATCACACAAAAAAAATCATCACAAAGAGATAATATCTTTATGTAGCTTCCACCTCCGTACATTTATAAACATTATTGTATCTTGTCTTCGAGGCGATGATTGGGATAAACTTATCTTATGAGTTTTTCGTTTGTTTCTTTTAAAATTCATGACTGCAAGCATGCAATTTTAACAAAAACTTGGCCTGGGTAATGATTCCATAGTTTGTATTTTATACCTAAGAGATTACACTTTTAAGGCACCTATATGGTACTAAATTGAATTTTTATAAGCTCATTAATTAATTTATTGTCACATTTTTATATATTATGAGATTTTTTATGGTTGATTGTGTGGTTTGATTATTCATTCATAAGCATGCTACAAATTTGGGTTAACAATCGATACATGCCCTTTGGTATATCAGTCGTATCATAGTCATGGAACTTGGTATAGGTATGATGTACCTGGGACTAAACCTCACCTTGATGTCCTGTGCATTAATGACCCCCATTCAGTGTTTGAATTGGAATTCGATAGTGGTTAAGGGTTTGATATTCATTATGTTTAATGGCTCATAGTTCTGCATGCCCTCTGGTTTTCCATCTTTCCAAACTCATTTTATCAAGTATGACAGTCTCCAAGATTCATAGGTATCATGTCGTTTTATTTTTCACATACCTCTCCTTGCTACTTGTTTATTGGAAGCCGAAGTCTCCCTCTCGTGATATCTACTATTTCTATTTCACAGTGACCATGGCCCCTGTCGTTCGAATCGAACCTAATGGCTGTCAGACCCTTCTTGTCCACAACAATGCCATAGATGATTTGCAGGCTCACGGTTGGGATACTTTCATCTAGAAATTCTAAGGTTACAGCTTGGTCATCACACAATCCTTTCCTCAAACGTTTGATGGGATTAGAGCCAAAGTTGGGGATGTGCAATTGGAGGTCACAGAGGACATTATATTCTGAGCGACAAGACTCCCCAAGGAAGGTGAAAAGTGGCTCAAGAATGCTAAATTGGAAGTTGTTCCATGGAGCCTGTTCATGGTCCCTCGCGAGTCTACTTGCTGCCCTAAATGTATTCCTATTACCCTTCTGAAATCTCGATGGCACGACCTTATTTTGATTCTGAAGCAGTTTATAATGTGCGAGGGCAGGTATGGGTTAGTGTTTTTATACCACATCTGACTGTTGATGTTGTTCATAGGGTTTAAGCTGGACATGCCATTCTACTTGTTAATGAGCCTGTATAAAATGTCAAAATGCTATAAGAAACAAAGTCTGAACCCTCTGTCAAGACTCTTTCATCACATGCTTATAAAAATCATGTTGCTATTGCACCTGTCACAAATCGGGGACACTTGGGAAAGTTTCCTGAGTCGAAACAGTTTTTCCCAATCCAACAACACAGTGAATTCACATTTAAATGTGAACCCCAATTTTGATAATCCGCTGACCGAGAGTTAAGGTTTCGATTCACCAAATGGCTATGAAATTAATGAATTTATGTCTGTTGCTTTGCAACCCCCCCTGGTTAAAAAATCACAATGTATTTTTTCGCCCAAAAAATCGTTGGAACAGGTAGTGGATGAATTAAAAGGAAAGGTTTCCCCTGTTCTTGCTAACAGACCGAATCAGGGCCATAGTGACAAACCTACTGTAATGAAAATTTGTAAGGGTAAGAAATAGGAAAGGTCAGATTTGAATTTTATGAATAAGAGATCTGGTCGATTAATATCTAAGAGTTTAAGGAATTGAAAAAATGATCATTTGAGCTCGATCTCTATGATCGAGGTCAATGATCACTGCTCAGATGACAAGATCAATGATTTCCTTGCTCAGGCAAATCCGGATAACCAACATCTCAAGAATGAAACTATTGGTCAAGCTGAGTAGTATGAATATGTCTCTATATTACCTCCGTTTCTGAGAGACCAAGATGGTTTTGCTGGCATTATACATGAATTGAAACAAGCCACAGGAATATATGAAGCCTTCATTGCGGAGTACGCCCAACCTTGACATGCTATAACACCTGTACATTATGACAGTTGTTTGGATTGGGTAGAATTCTATTACAGGGACATACCATTGTTACAGGCACAAGTAAAACATCTGGCTGCTCACAATTATCTACTTGAATGAGAAAACCAAGATTTGAAAGCACACGCAGAATGAGCAAATAAAAGACCCAAAATATTTGGTAATATAATTATAAAAAATGCAACCAACTTCAATGTCATCATTAATTCAGGACTGTCTGATCCTTCACTGTCTAATTTCTAATGGTAAAAGTGATTTTGTTTGATTGTATTTCATTTCATTTTGTTATGAAAGTCCAAAATAGGAAGATTTAGTTTTGATTTTCTTGGTTAATATAAGACTAGCTACAAGATCTATGATTCTGTAGCCAGTCTATTTCTGAATATTAGTTAGCATTATTTTCTGAATATCAATTTTGTTTTGTTATCTACATGAAAATGATGATTATGGTGCTATTTACATGGAGAAACTATCTTGGATCATGCACCATATAGTTCTGTAGTTTCTTTCTTTTATTTTCATAAAACTTTGTTGTTATGTAATAAATTTTGACACACCAACTTCTACAGGAATGGTTTCTTGTTGTACTTTTTTTGCAAATACAATCTATTTTTTGGGGGTTGCACTCTATCTTGCATAATGTGAGTTTGTCAATCCATAACTAGTTTAAATAGTGATAACTGTTAGTGGTGAAGATAACTTTTGTTGGGATACATTATGGACTTATGATTTGGAGAACTTATATGGAGAAGCTATTCATCATTTGGCTTTAGACCCGTGTGATGCTTATTCCATTTTTTGTTCTTTCATTGCCTTAATCTTATGAAATATTATTATGTTTGATACAACTTTAGTTTTTTTATCATATGGTGTTTTGTATTATTAAGTATTTAGATTCTTTCTGTAATTTGTTATTCCATTTTACATCTGTGATCAATCTGCCATTTGATTATTGTCGATTTATTCTAGATATTAAATGACGGATTACATTAATACTTTAAATTGAATTTCTTTCATTCTAAGCTATTGATTATCATAAGATCACCAAATCTTTACATTTAACATTGTGTTGCTATATTCCCACTTCAATACACCTTTGAATTTATTTTCGAAGTATTAGCACTATGCTGTCACAAGTTTCCCTCACATCCAAGACAATTAGGAGCTAGAATTACACAGGAAGATAAACTCAGTTAATTGATTAGTTACAGGTTAGTTTGTTTGTTATTTAGTTAGATTATTTATTAATGAAATAAGGACAACATGAATTAGCTTTGACTATTTATGTATTCTTATTTAAATTATATTTGCTTAGTATTCTTTAGTTTTATAGCTTTAAATATTCAAAAGAAAACATAAAAATTATGTGCTTTCTTTATCTCTTTATAAACACTTTTAAGAACATCCATTTCGCAAGATGACAAGTAAATATTGCAAGATGTATATAAACTGTTGATAATAATTTGTACATATTCACATTTCATTTGAACATTTGTAATTAGTAAACTTATATTCTTAGTATCATAGCTTTTAGATTAGTTTCATTTCTTTTATTATTTTTAGGACTTCAGTTGGCCAACGGATCCAT
This sequence comes from Picea engelmannii, assembly GCA_009831015.1. Lineage (NCBI taxonomy): Eukaryota > Viridiplantae > Streptophyta > Pinopsida > Pinales > Pinaceae > Picea > Picea engelmannii. Next base: position 73,188 of record ML779853.1, read on the forward strand.
TAAACCCGTCGGGTCATTTCATTCCAAACGACTTGGGTTATTTAGACAACCCCGGTCCGGATTTGACCTTCCAGTTGACGGTGTGTCATTTACGCTCGTCAAAATATTCATAAAAACTACTATAGGAAATTCGTAGCAATTTCTACATGTGATATGTGACAACTGTTATAGCTCTAATAAACAACCTATACATGTTAAAGTGCAATATGGGTATTTGAGATTTGGGTGGGTGTGCCCATCTCCATGTAAGGGTTTCCTTTACTAAAAATCACATTGACCTAAATAATTTATTTTTATTTATAGTCAAATCATTGGATACAATAGCTATAGGCATTTCATAGCAACACCTTGATGGATCCATAACAAATTCTATAGGGCTAATAAACAACATATATCTCTTAAACAATGATCTGGGTATTTGAGATTTTTGGTAGTGTGTTCATTCAAAACTAAGGCTTCCCTCTATTAAAATCGCATTAACCTAGATCACCGATTTTAAGATATAACCAAATCATTATATGCCTAACTTTACATGCATGCCCAAAAACAAAAGAATTTTGTTTTTCCAAAGATATAAAAAATCTTCCAAATTGAACCATTGTTTGAGGGCTTAGCAAGGTAAGCATTAAAAATAAAAGAACCCTTCCAACTCATTCAGAATGATGCACACAAAAGATTATGCCTTTAAAGAGTGAGAAAATGTTCTAGGGAACATAAAATTCACCTACAAAAAAAAAATATTCCAGATTTTAAACTTTCAAATGGAATTGTTGAGCAAATCATTACATAGACTCCTGACGATCATATCTTTCTAGATTACTAATCCATTAGAATATGGAAGTCATTTCCCATCACCATTGTTTTACTAAACAAGTAAAATAGATATGCTTTTCCTATATATTTCATCACACATTAAGAATACTAATTTATTTCCAATAACACTAATTCATTCATCAATCCTATAGAAAATCCATTTTGTTTAGCAATTTACATCTCAAAATTACAATAATCACACGGTAGAAATCTTTAAAGAAAAGAATAGATACTTATCACATAGTAGAAATATACTCCGCCTTTAGAGTTAGAGGAGAATGCATATTTTATACTTGTGTATCATTAACATATTAATAAAGATATTATTATGAATGTGCTTGGGAATAAGAGATTCTCAATCCATTCACAATAATGTGTTGGAATATAGGGTAGATGATTAACATGTAGGAATATAAATCATTAATCATTTGAATCATAACTAGAGTAAATAGGGTAAGAATATTTCTCATATATGTTGCTCCAGCTATAAGGGGTAGAAGCTACTTATCCTACCTCACAATAACCATGTTTCCTAATAATGTTTTCCAAAATAATTTCTTTTCCTCAAGTTCACAAAAGAAACAATACTTGTACTTTAGTGATGCACACCAAATCATTGGAAAATGAAATTGTATACCAATATATTGAGTCCCACATTGTTTCAAATGGGATATATAACATTCACATCTGGTTAGGAATATTTTAAAGTTGGGATAACCCATAGGTTCTTGTTTCCTTTGATCCTTAGTGAAACAATCACATCTTCGTTGTGAAGCCAATAAAGAAATTAGCCTAAGATAGGATATTATGTTTTTATATTCATAGAGAGTAGTTCATTGAATCCATTGAATTCTTGGAAGAAACCAAACCTATTCAAGTAGATTTCCATGTTCTAGCTATAAGGGGCATAAGCTACTTCTACCTCACAATAACCATGTTTCCTAATAATGTTTTCCAAAATAATTTCTTTTCCTCAAGCTCACAAAAGAACAAATACTTGTACTTTAGTGATGCACACCAAATCATTGGAAAATGACTGTGTAGAGCAATCTATTGAGTCCCACATTTTTTCGAATGGGATATATAGCATTCACATCTAGTCAGGAATATGTTAAAGTTGGGATAGCCCATAGGTTCTTGTTTCCTTTTATCCTTAGTGAAAAAATGACATCTTCGTTGTGAAGCCAATAAATAATTTAGCCTAAGATAGGATATTATATTTGTAAATTCAGAGAGAGTAGTTCATTGAGTCCATTGAAGGCTTGGAAGAAACCAAACCTATTCAAGTATATTTCCATGCTCTCCTACCTCACAATAACCATGTTTCCTAATAATATTTTCCATAATAATTTACTTTCCTTAATCTTGCAAAAGAAATGATACTTGTACTTTAGTGATGCGCACCAAATCATTGGAAAATGAAATTGTAGACCAATCTATTGAGTCCCACATTGTTTCAAATGGGATATATAATGTTTAGATCTGGTTAGGAATATGTTAAAGTTGGGATATCCCATATGTTCTTGTTTCCTTTGATCCTTAGTGAAACAATCACATATTCGTTGTGAAGACAATAAAGAATTTAGCCTAAGATAAGATATTATGTTTGTACATTCAGAGAGAGTAGTTCATTGAGTCCATTGAAGGATTGGAAGAAACCAAACCTATTCAAGTAGATTTCCATGTTATCCTACCTCACACTAACCATGTTTCCTAAAAATGTTTTCCAAAATAATTTATTTTCCTCAAGCTTGCAAAAGAAATGATACTTGTACTTTAGTGATGCACACCAAATCATTGGAAAATGAAACTGTAGACCAATCTATTGAGTCCTACATTGTTTCAAATGGGATATATAGCATTCACATCTGGTTAGGAATATGTTAAAGTTGGGATAGCCCATAGGTTCTTGTTTCCTTTGATCCTTAGTGAAACAATCACATCTTTGTTGTGAATCTAATAAAGAATTTATACTAAGATAGGATATTATGTTTGTACATTCAAAGAGAGTAGTTCATTGAGTCCATTGTAGTCTTGGAAGAAACCAAATCTATTCAAGTAGATTTCCAGGTTCCCTTAGAATCCTGGGTGGAGAAAAATGCTTGCCTCTAACCCATATGTTGGCATATTTTCTTAGTACTTGATACGGGAGAAAGCATTGCTCCATTGCACTTGATGGTTCGTGAAGGAGGTGAAAGACCTTAGTTGGATATTCCCCCCAAAAAAGGTTAGGATTCCAACTCCTATGAGAACTTAGGTGAAATTCATGTTGGTAAAGTTCACACATGATATTTTGGACTTCTTAAGTGCAATTTTCATATTCTCCCAAGAAGTGTTCAGGGTTTAAGTTATTACGGGTTCTACCCGAAGTCGAAGATTTCATATAAAATGATATCATTTGTTATTATAAGAAAATAGCATAGACTAGATAAGGGAATCTACAAGCCAAGGTGCATAATTGATACTTCTCTTCCCTTAACTTATTTACTAGTTCTTTATTTTTCCAAGATTCTTTATGTTTTGTCCACAAGGATTGTCATTTTTCCTTAATCTCCACATAAAAAGTATCCCAATGGTTTATTGTATTGTTGATGTTTTTTCGATGTTCTTATAATGAAATTATTGTTGGATCAAAATATTCAACAACGTTTTTCCATTTTTCAATCTTGGCTTTCAATAGTTCTATATGTATATTTTCTTTGGAAACCCCTTCCTCCTGTTGAAATATTGTAACTGCGAAGAATATTCTAATTATAATTGAGTTATTATTATATAGATCAAATCACCTTTTGTGAATTGATCATGTTGGGACTTATGTATGACCAAATCCCCTTTTCTGGATTGGTCAAACCATATTCATATGGTGGTAATTGAGAAGTCGACCCCTAGGGTTTATTAAAGTGGTTTTAACCACTATTGGAAGAATTCGGCCCTGATTGGTGAAGAGACATAACCCTAGTGCCCCTCAAATAGTATAAATAAAAGAGGATGCCGCCTTATTCACTCACTCACTCAGTCACTCATCCGGTGCACAAGTTTTGAAGGAAGTTGTAGTTGAAAGAAGAAGGAGAGAGAGGTGCATGCTCAATCTTGGATATTATTTAGTGTTTTGGTCTTTAGTCTTGGAATTCTATTGACAATCTATTATTGATGAAGTTTTTGCTGGGTTTTCTCCCCTATGAGGGTTTCCCAGGGTAAAATGTTGTGTACCTTATGATTGTGTTTCTTTCAGTGATCCTACTTATGCTATTATGCCCTAGTAAATTGAAAAGAACTTAATAAAAACTATAAATTTAATATGGTATCAGAGCTAAACTGAATGGAGCACCTTTCACTACGTAACCAAAAACATCACTGTTTCCGTACAAGAAAATTAGGGCTTTTCATTGGAAGGGAATTTTTAACGAAAAACCATCTAGGGAAGTGTGCCCTAGCCTAGCACATCACTTGGTAGCTTTAGCACACCTTTTTAGTGGCCAGATCCTCTGAAAAGTGAAACACTAGTTTTGACTGGTACTAGAAAGCCAAAAAACCAGGAAACCGGAAATAGTACCAGAAGTACTAGTCCTGATTTGTTTAGGTCAAGTTTCAAGGAGTAAAACTTGAAATTTTTTAAAACAGACAGCTCTAGCCTACTTACCTTAGCCCAATGCACCTCCTGGTAAGTTCATATTCACTTTATGAGCACTTTTAGTTTTTGGTCATTTTCCCAGCTCCAGGTCAAGATGTCTGCAAGCACTAAGATTGTTGACAAGTTAGAAGGTGTGGAAAATTTTTGTTCTTGGAAGTACAAAATTGCACTCATTCTTGAAGAGAGTGACCTTGCAAAATTCATAAAATAAAATGTACCAGAACAATAAGAAGATGTAGCTAAAGAAAAGTACAAGAATGATATGGTTAAGACCAAAAGGATAATTGCAGATTCCATTAAAGATCACTTGGTCCCTCAAGTATCTTCCAAGAATACTCAAAAATAGATGTTTGATTCCCTAACCATAATGTATGAAGGAAATAACATCAATCAAAATATGAACTTGAGAACCCAAATCAAGAATACAAAAATGCAGAAAGGAGAAACAATCCAACACTGTTTCTCCAGGGTTATTGATTTCAAAGAACAACTAGAATAAATTGGAGACAACTTGGATGAATATGAAATCATCATGACAATTCTTAATGGTCTCACAATACCTTGTGATTCCTTCATCCAAACTATTTGTGCAAGAAAGGAGAAACTCCAATTTGATAGTCTTTGGGAAGAATGTGTTCAAGAAGAAGCAAAAGTAGTTAACCAAGAAGCAGTAATATTAAGGGATGAAGACCAAGCCATAGATGCTCATGATAAAGGAGGAAATAAAAGGTCTTATTTCCAAAAGGAGACCCACCTCCATAAGGAATCTCACTCCCCAAAGAGATTCACCCACTTCCATAAAGAATCTCATCCTTCAAGGAGATTCCAGAAATATCAGAAGGGTCAAAGAAGAGAAACATATTTCTCATCTTATCAATGTTATCATTGTGATAATATGAGACACATTGATAATAATTTTCTTGCCAAAAGAGAATAATACAAGAAGAGAAATAACAAAAGACAACATGCCCATGTAGTCGAAGATGATGAACCACCCACAAAGTTGTCTAAAGAAGAAATTGAAGATTATGGTTTTATTTTTCGATCTCTTAGGATATGTGACACCCAAAGAGGATACTTGGGTCATAGAAAGTGGTGCCTCTAAGCACATGACAGGTCAGAGAGACATTCTCTCTAGCCCTAGAGAAAAGAACTTTCCCCAGAAAGTTACACCTACAAACTTGATTCAGGGACCCCGATGAAAATGAAGGATGTACTATATGTACCATGTTTGACAAAGAACTTACTTTCTATCTCAACTTTAGATAAGAAATGTTTTAGGTTTTCATTCATAAATGGTGAAGTTCTTATGTGGCCTAAAGGATAAACCATAGAAGCTGCATTTGTTATTGGAACAGAAGAAGGTGGCTTGTATAAGTTAAAAGGTCACTCAGATGTAGCCTTGAATCACTCCACTGAGAGTCCATGTGAACTTTTGCATAGAAGACTAGATCACATCAACTACAAAGCCTTACCATATGTAAGAAAGGTAGTTGCAGGTCTATAAGAATTCAAGGTTTATCATGAAGGTATGTGCAAGGGATTTGCACAAGGAAAGAACATAAATAATCCTTTCCCAAAGAGCGACAGTAAAGCCAAAGAAATCTTGGCGCTCATCCACTCAAATGTGTGTGGTCCAATGCCATCAACCTCTTTTAGTGGGTATGTATACTATGTGTCATTTATTGATGATTATTCTCACAAGACTTGGGTTTATTTATTGAAATCAAAAGATGAAGTGTTTGGAAAGTTCAAGGAATTAAAAGCCTTGATAGAGAATCTCTCTAAAAGAAAAATCAAGATACTCGGGTAAGATAATGTAGGAGAATACAACTCAAAAGAATTTGTAATATTTTGCAGAGATCTTGAGATTAAGAGGGATCTCACCACTCCCTATAATACTCAACAAAATGGTGTAGTAGAAAGAAAGAATATAATGGAAGTAGTGAAGACTATGATCCATGATCAAGATCTTCCAATGCACTTATGGGATAAAGAAACAAGAACAACAATTTATGTTCAAAAAACATTATCCCATAGTTCAGTTGGATTCAAAACCCCTGAAGAAATGTTCTCTGGAAAGAAGCCAGAAGTAAGATATCTCAAAATATCTGGCTGTCCAATGTTTGTACACATTCCGAAAGAAAGGAGAACTAAGCTGGACTCTTCAGGAAAGAAGATAATATTTGTTGGATATTGTGAGGTCTTTAAGGCCTTCATAATTTACATACTAGGTTACCATCATATTGAGATCAAAAGAGATGTAACCCTTGATGAAGATGAAACACTCAAGAAATCAAGGAGATGCCAGCTTGAAGAAGTATATGAAGAAGAAAGTGTAGCTCCCAGAGTTGCAGAACCAGTGAAGGAAGTTATAGTTACCCTTGATGATGAGATTCCAGAAGATCATGATATGACATAATCTCAAGAACCTCCCCAAATGAAGATCTCTCACAAGAGAAATTCAGCTTGGGAAAGGGAACTTATTCAAGATGGAGATAAGTATGGTGCCCTAGAAGGAACCATAAGACAAAAAAAGAAACCTAAGACATTCTCCAATTATATGGACTTGATGTGTGATCTCATAGAAAATGAACCTACTTTCTTTGAAGAAGCCATTCAGGAGAAAGAATGGGTGGATTCCATGACAAAATAGTACTAATCCATTATAAAGAATGATGTATGGGAAATAGTGCCCAGACTGAAGAACACATATGTGGTATATTCCAAATGGATATACAAGATAAAACATGTTGCAGACGGAAGTATTGAAAAACGTAAAGCAATATTTGTAGCTTGTGGATTTTCTCAAAAGGAAGGTATTAGTTATTAAGATATGTTTTCTCCTATATCTAGATACATTTCTATCAGAACAATCATAGTTTTTGCAGCTAAAATGAAGTGGATGTTACACCAGATGGATGCAAAAACTACCTTTTTAAATGGTGTTATTGAAGAAGACGTGTATATAGAAAAAGCACAAGGATTTGAGGTTGAATATAGAAAGACTCATGTTTTCAGGTTGAAGAAGGCCTTGCATAGGTTGAAGCAAGCTCCTAGAGCTTGGTATGGAAGAGTTTATAGCTTCCTGAGAGATTGGGATTTACCAAGATAAAAGTTGATTCTAACCTTTACTTCAAGGTTATGAATGATTATCCAATTATATTGCTGCGATATGTAAGTGACTTATTCTTAACAGGAGAAGAAAATCTCATCACTGATTGTAAGAAGAAGCTTGTTGTAGAATTTGAGATGAAATACCTAGGCCTGATGCATTATTTCTTAGGTCTTGAAGTTTGGCAGAGCCCAAAGAATATCTTCCCTAACCAAGGGAAGTATGTAGTTGAAATACTGAAGAGGTTTGATATGTTGGAATGTAAATCCATGAACACATCCATGGAAACAAATTTGAAGCTCCTAGTTGATACTGCGCCAGAATTGATTGATGCTACTATGTACATATAGATTATTGGTTCATTGATGTATATGATGAATACCAGGCCCGCTATATGCCCGTTACTGTGAACACCTTGAGTCAGTATCTGGTAGAGCCCAGACTTGTTCACCTTGTAGCTGCAAAGAATGTGATGAGATACCTTAAGGGTACATTGGACTTTGGTCTCTATTATACTGGAGATCATGACTTCAAACTGGTTGGTTATACTGATTCAGATTGGGCTGAAAGTGTTTTTAATAGAAAGAGAAATTCAGGATGTTGTTTCAGTCTGGGGTTAGCCACGACTTCATGGTAGAGTAGGAAGCAATCCGATATTTCTCTTAGCATGGCAGAAGAAGAATACATTGCAGCATGTTCCACTAGTTGTGAAGTCATATGGCTTCAAAAGTTGTTGACAATTCTATTTGATATGGAGATTGAAGCCATTGTGATTCTATGTGATAACCAGAGTTGCATAAAGATGACGAAGAACACAGTGTTCCATGATAAGTCAAAGAAGATAGAAATTGGTATCACTACATTCATGATGTGGTGCATAGAGGAGATGCAAAGCTCCAATATGTTGACACAGATGAGCAGGTTGTAGATGTGTTGACCAAGCCTCTATTTCATGTAAAGTTTGAATAGTTTTGAGACAAGCTTGGTATAGTCCATAAGGATCTCCCTCAAAAGGGGGAGTGATACTGATGATACTATGGTATCCTAACCAACAATGGGTAGATCCATTAGGATTTTATATCTTAGGGGACTGATCATCCATAGACAAATCCTGAAGGTTCAATAAGCACGGTCTGTCAGAGTACCTGTGCATATATATGCCAGATGTGGTCAACAAGGGTATCTCCATTAGGATTTTATATCCTAGGGAATCTTTTGATTCCCCAACAGATCCTGAAGGTCTGGTAAGGACGGTTTGTCAAAGTACCACATGGTATCTCCATTAGGATTTTATATCCTAGGGAATCTTATGATTCCTGGGTGGATCCCTAAGGTCCGGTAAGGACGGTTTGTCAGAGTACCAAAAAATGTTGTTGTTGCACCTGCCTCATTCTGTTTCCTGTTAGAAAAAACTGGATCACAGAGAAATAAAATAAAACAAATGTGGAAATAAAACACATAAGATACACAATACAATAGAGACACAGATATACGTGGTTCACTTAGTGTGGGATACGTCCACCAGAGAAATTTCTAGGTCCTTTATTTATTATTATCCAACAAATGAAGGGATACAACCTACAACAAACCCGCTATAAATTCCTCTTCTTCCTCTTACAGTCTCCTATTTCAGAATACAATATTCGCCATAATACACAACCACAATACATTTCCCTCACAAGAGAGGGTTGCCTTATAGGGGGAAAAACCCTAACATAACTTCTATCGTTAGATATGCGACCTTATAATGAACGGTCCAGATTTACAATGAAATTACAATATACTTTTACAAGGAAATTTTTCCTTAAGGGGCTTCGCCCCCCAACCCCCAAGACCCCGCAGAGGGGGTAACCCCCCTCTACACTCCCCCACATGGAAGAGTGTACATACTTCTAGGGTTTAGATACTTCATGGGGTATAAACACGGTTGAAAACAAAAGGCCTCTGAATTAGGAAGATAATCAGGCTCCACAACCAACATTAGCCTATGATGATGATGATGTTTTATTAGCCTTGTGTTGTTGTTGATGATGCTGTATCAACCTCATGCTATTGACGATGATGTTGTATCAACCTTGTGCTATTTTTTATGATGTTGTATTAGCCTTGTGTTTTTGATGATGCTGTATCAATCTAGTGTTGTTAATGTTGTTGTAGCTTTATAGTAATTGATGCTGATGCTACTCCAGCTCCATGCTGTGAATGATGATGATATTGATGATGATAAAAACTTCCAATGATTTATAGATATGACAGTCAATGCTCCCAATGCTGATGATGTTGCTTCCCTCTCTCTCTCTCTCTCTCCTGATGATGTTGTATTGAGTTATGTCAGTAGAATACCCTTCTTGTTAAGGGAGAGTGTTGTAATATTGTAATTGCGAAGAATATTCTAATTATAATTGAGTTATTATCATATAGATCAAATCCCCTTTTATGGATTGATCATGTTAGGACTTATCTATGACCAAATCCCCTTTTTTGGATTGGTCAAACCATATTCATATGGTGTTAATTGAGAAGTCGACCACTAGGGTTTATTAAAGTGGTTTTAACCACTATTGGAAGAAGTCGGCTCTGCTTGGTGAAGAGACATAACCATAGCATCCCTCAGCTAGTATAAATAATATAGGATGGCGCCTCATTCACTCACTCACTTAGTCACTCATCCAGTGCACAAGTTTTGAAGGAAGCTACAATTGCAAGAAGAAGAAGAGAGAAGCACATGCTCAGTCTTGGATATTCTTTAGTGTTTTGGTCTTTAGTCTTGGTATTCTATTGGCAATCTATTATTGAGTAAGTTTCTGCTGGGTTTTCTCCCCCATGAGGGTTTCCCAAGATAAAATGTTGTGTACCTTGTGATTGTGTTTCTTTCAGTGATCCTACTTATGTTGTTATGCTCTAGTAAATTGAAAAGAACTTAATAACAACTCTAAATTTAACACTTTCGAGAGTACATTCATATTTTCTATGATTTTTGGAGTCGAGTTATCAATTGATATTACCTCTACCTCCAACTATTCATCTTTGTGGATGTTGTTTTATTCTATAGCTTGTTCCATAGCAATGTTTGGATCTTGATGGAGATCTATAATATTTTTAGGAATGTCATGCTCCAAAGAATCATCTAGAGTCATGGGTTCAATTAGAGGGCCTGCCATGTGCATAATCGGAACATCACGTTGTGTTTATTTATTTATCTACATATTAAAATTACCTTCATGCTAAGGGGAAGGTAATTGATGGAACTTAGTTATGGATTCTACTTGAATATTTAATCTCGATACATCCTTAAGATTCCTCAATTTTTATTTAACAAAATCAAATTTCCGATGCAAACCTTTATTTACTCTATGTGATCTTCAATTTATTTAAATAAAGTAGAGTAAGAGGGTTTATAATGGCACAAAAATGGATTACCATTTATGTGACCAATCTTCTTGATTCATTTGATCGGTAGAATTCTACCAATGGTTCCTTCTGTAGCATCCAATTGGTATTGTTCTTGTTGATATTTTGTAGCTTGGACAGTGGTGGTTGTAGCCATTATAGACTTGGTGTGGTAGAATTTAAAAATTATATAGGAAGTTTATTGCAGAGGGGTTGATTCCCATGTACTTCATTTTTTTCTCACAAATGGAAGAGAAATTTGTAGGGATTCATGAGACTCCAAAATGTTTAGATAGCCGGGTCATGCTTCATCACCCCTTGGTGGACTTGTTTTCAGCATGTGGGTGTCTTCTCTTTCCTTTGCATGTTTCCTTTCTCATACATTATGAGGAGGTGGTTGTGAAACAAAGGCTTCCCAAGTCCGACCTATTTATGACAGGGCATCTATGATGATGAGTTTAATGAGATCGTAGTGAGATAATATTTTCTTGGGACTTTTGTTGTAACTCCTTACCATTTTGGCCATTTTTTGCAGAGACTGGAGTAGAAAGAAAGGAAATTTGATGTGGCATTGGTGTCTCAAATGCATAAGGAGTTTGAAATGGTAAAGGAACAATAAAATAAACCAACCTTCACAAGTGAGATAATTCTATATGAAGTAAGTTACGTCAACCCAAGATTGAGGAAGTGATGAGTGTTTGACACATTTCCCTGTACATTGTATGGTTTCATTATATGTTAGGATTTATTTGCAAGTATTTTCAACCATGGTTTGATGTTGAAACCAACTTTCACCATCCCTTGGAAGACCTGTAATTCTAGCAATGCTTTCCTTAGTGATCTGCATTCAAATGCCTCATACCATAGTTGTTGAGAGGAAAGAATACCGAGAAAATTCTAAGGCCATTGTAAAATCAAATCCTTGTATCTTTTCAATATAGGTAAGCCACCCTACTGCTTAGAATATGTGCATAATTTTTGGGATGAAACACAAGAGGTCAATCTTGTTAGTACTAGTTTTTTTTTCAGTCATTAGCACACACCACGATCGATATTAAGGGGCTAAAATTCAAGAGAAAGAGGTCAAAAGAGAGAGATTATAGATCTCACACACCAAAGAGGCAGAGCATATGGTTGGCCACCAGGAAATGTACAATGAAAAATAAATCCCTAAGGGCCAGAGACTCATTTTCCATACCTAGATGCTTACCAAGAGCACGGAAGGTGCTTGTATCACCCAACATAAGTTTAAGCCTCCAACCAAACAAAAATAATTCATATAAGCAAGGCATGAAAAACAAGAGTATATGGGAGCATCATCTCGATCATCCAGCGGTTGCAAGAGAGCCTGATCAATGACATATATCACATGTCACATCAAAAAATATTACAGAAGTTAACACCACCTTGAGGCACGACAATGGTTTTAGGCAGCTACATGTCAAATGATAAAATGTGTCACATGGTAAAACATGGAAAAGGAAACCACTTCCTTAGGGTTGCGACAGTGGTATTCCTACCCCATCAAGTTTATACACCAACCAACTCATCAACAGTGGGACCGATAGTTCAACACCACCTGGAGTCAACATTTTAGTCCACCTGGATGCCTAGAAAGCTGAAAAGGACTTCAAAATACCTCCATGTGTCCTTCATTAAGCTTTTCATAGAGTGCCATTTATGGACAAGAATCCCATTATTACTCCTGGTTTCCATGATATACTCTGACATACATATGTCGAGCCCATGAAGACACTTCAATGCCTGCATGGACCAATCTCAAGCTACCATGCGTTCACTTCTTCATTCTTAGTCAGTATGATGTCATCTCCAATTTCAGGGGTTTTTTAAATTTCAAAGACTCTAAGCCATGAGAAAACGAAACACGTATGAAGACAAAGGCACAAGACAAAATTTGTCAGGAGAGTGGGAAGATATTCTAACATCATGCCAAATCTGTTGGAAAGGACGTAACACATGACAGGATAACCAACATCATGTTCTCCATCACACACCCCTCACCATTCCATTGTCTACAACCGTCATAATATAAGAATAATTATCCTCAACACACTATTTCACACATGTCTCGAAACTCAATAGATTGGGAAATGTGTGGATAGTCATGTCACCCCCTCTATCGTCTCAGAAGACACGTGTCAGGTTTCTATAGAAAGAATAGGGAGGTCACAACTAAAACATTCTACAACTATTATATCATCCATCATCACAACCATCTTGATGCATAATATATCAGATGATGATCCACTTGGGCAAACTTCTTTCATGGGAAGAGGTCACCAACCATCATGGTTGCAGATGTGGGGAAGAATTTTTCTATTTGTTGTTATGGGAAGAATGTCCTTATTAGGTATCATCAACACAACTGGGAGGCCAGAAGGGTATGTAGGATCCCACCCTAATGTGTAGTTGTATCAATCGACTAACCCGAGGTAGGATATTCCAAGCTCCTGTCATTGATACACTGCACCAAAAAGTGATGAGGTCTAAGTAGAAGGTGCAGGTAGGAATTTAAACCAACCAACAACCCAAATCATTCCATGGTTGAATGGACCCACCCCGTAGAGGAAGACCTCACAGAGCCAATTGAAAAGACCCATCTAAAGGATCAAGAAGACAAAGGGAACACCTCCCACTAAGCACCAATGCATCAACTTTGGGGGTAAACATCTATTTTTACCCGGTTAAAATGAATATAAATCAGTAAAAAGGTTGAAATCATTTAGAAAACCAGGCGCAATATCAAGATTCTGACGAGATGGAATAGAGTTTCAAGAAGCAATATTGGTCCAAGCAAGCGATTTTCTCTCAAGTTGGAGAAGCTATAAATCGACAGAGGAATCTCATTTGTAGGGTCAAAATTTTAGGGAATTGAAGAGTATCTTATACTCGATCCGTCTGATAAAAAACCCCCTCAGACACATACCAATTTTAGGGATGCAGGTTGCAAGAGAGTCATCCCTTGCATTATTCTTTAGTCTGTGCTTCTTTGTGTATGTGCTCCTATAAAATCCATCCCTCTCATTTCATGGCTTCTTGTATTAGATCCCCATTAATAAAATCTCGAGTAGCAAGTTTTATAACATGTATAGTGTGATTGCGTGTTGTTTAGCTTATGATGTTGAAGTGATTTCCTCTGAATGTATGACCACTTCATGTCATTTTTTCATGTGTTTAATGATGCGTGAAGGGTACCTCCATGGATTTAGATATATGAAAATGTTTATTGTTCGATGGATGTTTGAATGATCTGATATATTTTTAAAAACTATTGAATTCTTAATTTCTTAACACGTTATTCTTTCCATAGGATGTGAGATTCACCTTAAATATTCCTCACATGTCTATCTTGTGTTTCTTCCAATTCTCCCCCTTCTCAAACTAAAATCAAACTGTTTAAATCACCCATGGACATATTCCTCTCCAGGTCGAACATATTGATCTTGTTTATGGTATTGTTTGAGGGCCAAGAGTTCTGAGAGAGAGAGAGAGAGAGAGAGAGAGAGAGAGAGAGAGAGAGAGAGAGAGAGAGAGAGAGAGAATTCCCAAATATTTTGCATAATTTCTGTTGAAAATCAACATGGCTTTAAGATCCGTTCTGGGTCTTAGCCCTTGGGGTGCCTCGACATAATTCCATTTATAGACTGGAAAATAGTGAGGGATAACAAATCCCAATAGGCTCATTATGAATTTCAAAACCACCCATGGTAGCAAGGAAGGTTTCATAGCTTTGATTAACCAAGAAAGTAAGACTTTCGTATCTTGAAGTAAAGTTGAGAAGGGTGATGGTTGAGTTTTTGGAAAAAATAAACATCGTACAAAATAATAATTACAATATGGTAATCCTTTATAGTGACTATATTATATACAAAATAATAAGAATAAGAGAAAAATATGATCTAGGTTGATAATAAGGAAAAATAAGAAAACAATAAAATAATCAAAATAAATGTAATAATTAATAATTAATATAAACGACATACCTTTTTCTAAAGGCACTTCCTTTATGTATATTTATGAGGGTCTTCATTCTTGTAAAATACATCTTACACATGATATTTTTATAGACATCAAATATTTGTTTGTCTCAACTCATTCGAAAAAATTAATTAAATAACATGTCTACCACATTTGGTATTAGGGCCTAGTAAAAAAATACCAAACTTGGTAATTTTTTTTAGTAGATTCAGTTAAAAAAAATTACCGACCCGGTAATTTTGTTACTGAAACTAGTAAAAAAATTATTTTTACCTTGGTAATTTTTTTTAACAAACCTGCAACAGTGTAACTTACTCAAAATTGATCATAAAAATACCTCGCCAGTTACCGGAAAAATGACGGAGATCAATTCAAGGTTGGCGAAGTTAGAAGAGAAACAAAAGTTGAGTACTGCAAGGTATGAAGAACTCAAGAAGGACATGCAAGAGAAACATGACAAATTAGAGGAACAAATTAGTCAGAGTCATAATGCCCAACAAAAAGAACATACATAACTAAGAGCCCCGACCAATAAAAATCATGATAAATTGAAGGACCTCATCTCAAATCTTGTAGCACAAGTCAATTCTCAAAGTACTTCCAGAACCAAATTCTTCAAGCACTTATAACCCACCGTCAGGCCCCTCTAGTACATCAACTCCATGACCAAGCATGCCCCCTCACGACTTGGTAATCACTAACCAATTTCCATCATATACAAATCATCTAGTTTTTGTGTACCCAATAAGAGCAAAACTTGAATTATCAAAGTTTGACAAAAATGAAAAACAAGGTATGACATGGTTTAACAAGGAATAAGAGTATTTTGAAATCCATGGTATCAATAATGATGATGAAAAAAATCAAGTATGCTTCTATGAAAATAGAAGGAGACACATACAATTGATACATGTGGTGGAATATAACATCGTTTTCTATTAATTGGAATATGTTTAAGGATGAATTCTGTAGAAGATTCTAGGGTATCAAAGAAGAATATTTTTTTACAGAACTTACTAGACTACAACAAAAGGGAAATGTGGATGAGTTTACACATGACTGGGAAACATTGGCTACAAGAGTACCTAGTATATTAACTAAATGCCTAATTCAATAATATATATAATTGGACTCAAGCCATACATCTAGAATGAATTAAAACTACATGATATTACAAGCATGGAAATAGCCATACATAAGGAAAAAGCTGCATAGAAAAGTTTTGAAATGTCATCATTACAAAAAAATGATAAGACTTATTCACAAAGAAAAGAGAGTGTTTGTAGGTATGTGGAGAAAAGTGGTCATCTAGACACAAATGCATCACCCAAAAATAATATATATATGAAGTTGAAAAAGAATCTGGTACCTGCAGTAGCAACTCCAAGGAGGAAGTAAAAAGGAAAGAAAATAATTGTGGTAGATGCGATAAAAAGTGGGCTCCAGGAGATAGATGTGCACCCAATCACACATATTATTGCAAAATTATAGATGGGAAGGAATTCAAGGTTATTTATAAATAAGACACAATGGACACTGACGAGAGTGAAAATTAGCCAAAGGTGTCATTAGCCTCAATCACATGTATCAAACAAATTCATGAGAAATATGAGTTGAAGGTTTTAGTCCAAGAGGAAGAAGTACAACCACCAATAGTATGTTATAACCCATATCATATGAGGAGAAAGGGTACTATCTATTAGCACATATTATTGATCGGGGGGTGTTTTCCCTAGGAAGTGGCATTCTGGTGAAGTAAAAATGAAAGAAGAGGGCTTAAAAAACCCATCAAATGTTTTTATCCTAAGTCGGGCGATGATATGAAATTTTGGTGCCCACGTAGTCCCAGTCATATCGTCATCTTGCTATCATAAACTTCCATGTCTGCCTACCAAGTCCTCCTTGCAAGCATCCAACAAATCTCTGGATGGTGAAGTTTAGAGTGCGGCCCGTCCTGATCCCGATGTAGACAGTTAATGAAAGTGAGGCGGCAGTTGATACCTC
This sequence comes from Picea engelmannii, assembly GCA_009831015.1. Classification (NCBI taxonomy): domain Eukaryota; kingdom Viridiplantae; phylum Streptophyta; class Pinopsida; order Pinales; family Pinaceae; genus Picea; species Picea engelmannii. Next base: position 90,140 of record ML779853.1, read on the forward strand.
ATCTCACCGCATAAATGGAAAACATGCAGAGAGCGGCCATCAAGGTAGGTTGTCAATTATGGATAGATTTTACTTTAAAGCACATAACTGTGCCTGGATCACATCTGACATGAGGAGGCCTGCACAATCTGACAGAGCAGGTGCCGACTGAAAACACTAATGCAGTGGTCCAATCATACTCCTAGTGTTGCAACAATTCTGAGTATATGTATGTAGTTTTGATATTTTGTTATGGTCGATGGTTGAGCTATGCTCCCGTATTGTAAAGTTTTGATGAAGCTTTGGTTCTTTGATTATGTAATGGGATTTGAGATTTCTTATTTAATCTAATTCATCGTTCTTTTCCGTCTCTTTTTCCTTTGATACTGAATGGATCTGGCATGGATGATCTAGTTGAGTTGTTGTAACTGTATTCTGATGTATGTTTTATTTCAATCTGGTTAGAACTTCATTCAGTTTCCTAAAACTATGAATCGAAGAGGATATTGTTTTCTAAGTTTTTTCTTCTTGGGTTGTTGAAAGACTAGATGTCCATAGCAGACCTTTACGTTCTCCTTACCATTCTTCCTCCTACTCAAATATACTACACCTTACTGACTAAAGTTGAATCAAGACCTCATCTGCCTGTATCACCCTGTTTCCCCCAGTTTGTAAAAATAACTGGACTGGCCAGAACTGTGGCAAACTCATGAATGTGAATATGTGATGTGAATGGACCTTATGGAAAAGGTCAATGAATGTGAATAACATTATGAACTTATATTGCAGGACTGTTGAGAGGGGATGTGTAGAAAAAGAGACCACGATGGTGGTGGAAGGCACCTGGAAAGGTGGCGTTAACTTCCACCGAGAATTAATACCATATTTGGACTTCACTGGCCCGGAGAACCAAAAGTAGCTCGCTGGCCCTGAATTAAATGTCTCGCAGGCTGGTAGGTATATGGATCCTCATGAATTAATGAGGGATGTGGAGGTGAACCACCCATCCGTAGAGCCATCATGACTGACCAGTGCAAGGGAAATCACGCCACACACAACCTCGCAAGAGGATAAGGCGTGGGGTAGAAGCGATTGGGGGCAGACGCGAGGGGAGGAAGAGAACTATGGAAATATGAAGAGTGAGTGATAGCAGAGAGGAAGGAGAGTAACCTTCGCTTCTGGTCATTGGCAGATAGAGACACAGTCTCACAGCATCATGGTATCAGCTTGGGGGTGGCTAGTGGTAAATCCGTTGGGAGTCGCTGAGCCTACGGTTGGGTGGAAACGAGCACCCCTCTCAGCAGTTACTTAACCCCTGGTGTTATTTCTGATAAGTGTTTTGCCTCTGGCATCTTGAAATTTATATGTTTATTATGATAATTATGCCCATAAGCTGTGAAACTGTGAATGATTTCATTGTAAGCATGTCTGTATGGTGTTTTGATCAATACTAGTATATGCATGTTTATAATGGAAATACTACGTATGGATTATGTCTTCATAAATCTCTATTTATATGCTTACCAACCTAATTCAGACCGCATGTCTGATTCATGGGAGAAAGGTACCCTTATATACCTCAAATAGTACCCTCGGTAAAAACCTCCCCATAGAGATACCCTCCTTGAAAATCCCATCAAGAACCGGGAAAGAGAATGTGAAGGCGCAAGGCCTTAGTAACCCTGCACGAGGAGGAACGATCCTCTTGAAAACCCGAGATAGCAGCATAAGGATGAAGTATTGAATTGACGGACGAGATCCCGTCGGGAGATCTGTGGTCACTCACAACCGTCAGATCGAAGGAAGAAGATGGAGTGTTAAGTGTCTTATCCATGACAAGTGTCGAATCGACGGATGAGATCCCGTTGGGAGATTTGTGGTCACTCATGACCGTCAGATCAAAAGAAGAAGCTGGAAGGTTAAGTACCTTGACCCTAAATAGGTGTTGATCGATGAACGAGATTCCGTCGGGAAATCTGCGGTTACACACGATCGTTAGATTGGTAGGAGAAAGTAGGGTGTTAAATGCCTTACCACTTAGTTTCTCTGTGTCTTTGTGGGTAGCAAGGAAAATCAAGATCGTAGATCCCCAAGGTCCATGGGAGTATCTGGACCGTTGATTTTTCTACGTCCAGGAAGTCATGGAAGAATGCATAGGTAGGAACCAATCTAAGCCATCAGATCTCGGCTGGAAAACCCGACAGCCGTTGGATCTGTTAGGAGTTACCCGTGGGTTAAAACCCCAGTAAATAGGGGCGAAAGCCCCAAAATAGATCTAGACTGTCTGAACGATGGAGGCCACGTGTCGTAAGATCTCTCATTTCAGGAAATCAAGAATCATGAGGTCGAGAGTCCTGGTGACGAGAGATCGGGATGTTCCATGGTGGAAACCTTGAAGTGGTTTTGGACCGACCGATCTCCGGAGGCTACGTGTCATAAGATCTCCCATTTTGAGAAATCGAGAATCGTAGAATCGAGAGTCCTGGTGACGAGAGATTGAGACTTTCCATGGTGGAAAAATCCAGGGATAGATCTAGACCGTCCAATTTACGGAGGCTACGTGTCGAAAGATTAACCACATCGGGAAACCGGGGATCGAGAATTTGGGAGTCCCGTGATTGAGAGTTTGGACTCTCGTGATGATAAATCCCGATGAAAGGACGATATTCTTTCAGAGGATATCAGGGTCTGTAACGACCGTCTGATGTGAGGAAGAGATGTCGGCTTTAAGCTGGGGTGTGAATGTGCATTAAGGTAAGTAACGAGCAGATCTGGATGGCCAGAGTCCACCCATCTAGATCTACGGCTGAGGTTTCATTCTAGAGCCCCCTCGCTATTCTGCCTTTAGCGGTGGGGGGGGGGAGTGGTACGGAACTGGACGTGCAACTCTCGAACGATTGAGATTAATTCACCTTGATCAATGGTGCTCAGGTGAATTCCGGACGCCCCTTTCCATTCTTCCTTTAATGGGGGGGGTCCAGAATAGTATGGCGTGTGAAGTGGGGCCCCCTCCTATCCTGTCAACTACCGTGTCCAACTTCCCCCTTTGCCACCTGTATTCCACTTAACCATGTGATGGGGCCTATCCTCATTGGCTATTCTCTAGCCCTGTTGGGATTCATCCCTATTGGCCGGATGCTAGCCCTGTCGGGGTTCGATGGTTGCAGAGTCGAACGATTCAACACTCCTGTAGCACCGAGGCGTGAAATACAAAGAGGCGCCATGACTATTTGACCTATGATCATGGCCCACGATTGCATGAGAGAAAGATCTAGCTTGCACTAGGCCTCCGTATGTAAATTGGTGGGCTTGGATTATGGAAAAATCAACGAAAAATCTGATTGAGGTAGTGGGTATTTGACAAAGTGGTATCAGAGCATGGTTACAACACTTGGCCTACTTGGGCTCAGGCACGATTCGCGTAAGAAGACATTGTCATCTGCATTTTCTCCTTAAGAAGAAGGATTGCAGGATGAAACTGTAATCTGGGACATGAACTTTGTTGTCCTGTTTTAGTGTTACGATGGCTACCTACTAAAGTAGGTAGAGTCTCTTGCAATTCAGATGGATGGATAGATAAGGATTAAGACCCAAATGAAAAACCCATGTTATATGGGTATACATGTGAAAATATGAATTTATGCGTAGGTTACAAAAATGTATCTAACTCTTGACTAACAACCAACATTTGTCTTTTCTTCCAAGCGGACGATCAGCCACGGGAATTTACAGATGCAGAAAATGGTGACTCACCAAGATATGGGAGAAGGCTCCCACAATAGAGACGAAGAGTCTGATGAAAGAAGAGAAATAGGAACCCCTCCAGATCTAGTCGAGACTGTGAGGAGTCTCATGGTTGAATTGCAAAGCTGCAAGGCCGACAATGAAAGGATGATGAAAGAACAAGAAAAGCAAACTGAAATTAATGCAGTTTTACTATAGAGCTTATCCAACCTACAACGAAAAATGCAACATGAACCTGAGATGCAGAAACATGGTCGTATCAGTGGCCATACTGAGAGGAGAACCTCAAGAAAGGTCCACCCCAGAGGTAAAGGACCAGTGCCAGACAATTCCACTGAGAAGGATGCTGACGATTCAGAAGGCTCTTCCAGCAGTAGGACCAGTTCCTATTCTCAAAGAAAACAAAAGAAGAAAAATACTTCCAAGGTTCATAAATTTGAGGAATTCATAAAGGCCAAACCTCCCTCCTTCGACGGTGAGATAAAGAAGGGAGAGGAAGCCGAGGCCTGGCTACTTGGACTGAAGAAATATTTCAGAGTCCATGATTTTTCAGAGAATTTGAAGGCCCGAGTGGCCACTTTCAATTTGAATGGAAAGGCTTCCATATGGTGGGAAGATCTTAAGAATATGAAAGGGGTCCACGAGGAGGACCTATCCTGGAAATAGTTTGAAAAGTACTTTCGGAAGAAGTATTTGTCGGAAAAATATATTGACGAGAAGGCTAAAGAGTTTTATGAACTCAAACTAGGGCAACTCACTATAGAGGAATATGTCAAAAAATTCCGCGACTTATTGAGATATGTACCCTACATCAAAGTAGAGAAGGCGAAGGCACAAAACTTCGTCAGTGGGATACCCAAGGAATACCGGAACCAAATTGAATTTGACAAGCCAAAGACCTTAGAAGACACTATTCGAAAGGCAACATATTGTCATGAACAATATGGACATCGGGCAGAGTCTCGTGGAGACTGGAAACAAAAGAGTGGTTCGAGATTTCAAAAAAAGGGGATCAAATCCTTAGGATTTAAGAACTACATGAAGAACCCCATAATGAACTTTCCAGCTCGGAGTGTACTCCAGTAGATCTTTCCCTCGGTGGACGGAAGTAAAACTTCTGGACCTATGCCAGTGAAGACTAATAACCCAAAGAAAGAACCTCTGAAATGCTGGGGTTGCGGAGAAGAGCATCTCTTGAGAGACTGTCCACACCGACAATAGAATAGTCAGAAATTTTATAACATTCAGGAAGCTCCCACAGTCAATGATGTGGCAAGGAGTGTGCCATAGATTTATGCAGCATTGGATAATAACCAAGCTGACCACCAAGATTTAGTGGTGGAAATAGAAGGTATGATTTTCAACCATCTCATGTTTGTTTTGATTGACCCTGGTTCAAATTTGAGTTATATAGCCCCTAAGATTGTGGATAAGTGTAAGCTACAGCCACAAAAACAAGCCAAGCCATGGTTGGTACAATTAGCCACTGGCACCAAAAGAAGGGTAGCAGAGGTCATACCAGCCTGCCAGTTAATGTTGGGTGAATTCCCCACCCAAGAAACCCTTAACGTATTACCCCTGGGATCATACGATCTATTGATTGGTATGGACTGGTTGGCCACCCATAAAGCCAAATTGGACTATTACCATAAAACCTTAGAATGTGTGAGAAAAGAAGGAAAAAGGATAACCCTCCAAGGGATTCAAAAACCGATCTCGGTGAGGCAAATATCAACCCTGCAAATGAGAAAGTATTGGCGAAAGGGATGTCCCCTATATGCAATACAGGTGTTGAAAACAATCGAAGGTGCTAAACCAAGCCCTGATGATCACCCTATCTTGAGAGAATACAAAGATGTGTTTCTGGAAGAGATACCGGGTCTACCTCCGAGAAGAGACATTGACTTTTCGATAGAGCTCGCACCAGGAGCGGTGCTGGTGTCTAGGACACCCTACCAGATGAGCACACCTTAGTTAGTTGAACTCAAATTGCAATTGAAATAAATGATGGATAAGGGTTATATTCGACCCAGCGTGTACCCATGGGGAGCACCAGTCCTATTTGTGAAAAAGAAGGATGGCACCCTTAGACTGTGTATAGATTATAGACAACTCAATAAAGTAAGCATAAAGAACAAGTACCCCTTGCCCAGGATCGATGATCTATTCGATCAGTTGGGAGGTGTGTCTATTTTCTCAAAGATTAACTTGAGGTCGGGATACCATCAAGTTCGAATCAAGGGTGAAGACATCCATAAAACTGCTTTCCGGAAACGGTATGGTCACTATGAGTTTGTGGTAGTGCCATTTGGGTTAACCAATGCCCCTGCCATTTTCATGTGCTTAATGAAAAATGTACTCCGTAAATTTTTAGATAAATTTGTACTATTTTTTATTGATGACATATTAATCTACTCTAAGAATAGAGAAGAACATGAAGAGCATCTTAGACTTGTGCTGCAAGTGCTAAGAGAGCATCAGCTCTATGCTAAATTCAACAAATGTGACTTCTTTCAGAAGCAAATACATTACTTGGGACATGTTCTGTCTGAGGAAGGGGTAGCAATAGATCCTCAAAAGATCAGGTCTATCATGGAATGGCCTACCCCAAAGGATGTTTCAGACTTCAGATCCTTTATGGGATTAGCGGGATACTATAGGAGATTTATAAAAGGATTCTCCAAGATTGGTTGTCCAATCACTGCCCTCCAGAAGAAGGGGAAAAAATTGTTGTGGACACAGCAATGTGAAGAAAGATTCCAAACCCTGAAACATCTACTGACCCATGCACCCATGTTGAAAATCGCTGACCCAGAAGCTGACTTCCTTGTGTGCACAGATGCCTGTAAGGAAGGGCTCGGAGGAGTCCTTATGCAGAAAGGAAGTGTGATCTTCTATGAAACCCGAAAATTGAACGAACATGAAGTCAACTATGTGACTCATGATCTAGAACTGGTTGCCATAGTACATGCCTTGAAAATGTGGAGGCATTACCTCTTGGGAAGAAAATTTGTACTTATGACAAATCACTGTGGATTGCGGTATTTGTTTGAACAACCAAAGCTCAATGCCAGACAAGCTAGATGGATGGACCTCCTTAGCGAATTTGATTTTGAAATCAAACACATTAAAGGGAAAGAAAATAGGGTGGCTGATGCCCTTAGCAGAAGCATGAAAACAATTCACCTGGCAGTGGTGAGTACCTATGAGACAGATGTCAAGAACAGAGTCAGAAATGCACATGAGACAGATCCCTTCGTTCAGACTGTGACCCTATACCTACAACAATAACCCACTAGAGTAAAATATGAAGGCTACTAGATGACCGAAGGAGGTCTTCTCACTTACAGAGATAGACTGTACATTCCAAATTGTGACAACTTGAAGAGGTTCATTATGGATGAACTACATAAAAGACCATATACTGGTCACCCAGGATACCAGAAAATGATCACTGCCACTTGGAAACAATTTTATTGGCCTGGATTGAAGAAATACATAGCCAAATATTTGGCCCAATGCATAGAATGCCAACATGTTAAAGTAGAACATTGACACCCAACAGGACTATTACACCCTTTACCCATCCCAGAATGGAAATGGGAAACCATCTCCATGGATTTTATCACTGGATTGCCAACTTCAACCAAACAGAATGACGCCATTATGGTAGTGGTGGATAAACTGA
>ML779853.1:109670-121720 GCA_009831015.1 Picea engelmannii
ATAGAAAAATGGTCACGATAAAACAGGCATAACTTTATCCATAAAATCTAGCCATAGACTTTGTATGCTGAATTTCCAACAGTTCACAGGTATGGTCATAACTGTCATCAACTAGTTATAGTAACGAATTGATATCCTTTAATAAAAAACACAATGCGTAGACAACCTCCATTGTAATCAGATGAAATCATATCGGCTCAAGAATCTTTACACAGTCAGTGGACAGAGGCACGATAAAATCTACAGAATCATGAACTGAGCAATAATACACACCAATCTTCACAGAGTTAATTATAGAAACAACATCGTAACCTTAATCAAAATCCAATTCAAATAAGTTGCAATTAATGAGAATTAAATTAGTTGCGATTCGGTTATGTATCAACAGAAAAGTATGAAATTTGGTCAAAGGAAATTGAAACAGTTAACCCATCTATTAATCATACTCATATCATAACCAATTCGAATTATACCATTGACTGTATTCGAAATTCGGGATACCAACAACAGACTATTTTAAAAATATTAACAGCTTGTATTATCAACAGAACATCGAGATAATTTTGGACAATCATATCTATTCGATGATCCATCGAATCAAAACCAAATCCAATCGAATTTTAAACGATAACAAAAAAATTGATTTATAAAACAAACATTATATACAGTGAAGCATGCTTATGTAACAGAGCAGGTGAAATATGTACAAAGAGAGTAAAATAAATGAGCGAAAAATATACCATCACAGTTGCTGGGACTTATGTCAATTTTGAATTGATAACTGTAGTAGCAGACTCGACATTTTTGAACAGGATTGAACCTGTGGTTCGTTGCTTCTTATCGGAGGGTTGCACCTTTGCATTCTGACCAGTGAGCTTTTCCACTTGGTTTTCCAAATCGTAGATTTTGGATTGCAACGTAGGTACATCCAAGTAGTATCTTTCCACCCATAACCCACATTGATCGCAAGGTGTAGCAACAGGTTGAACAGAAGGGGGTTTTGATGATCCCCCGAGGGTTTCATGGAGTGGTTCAATACCAGGAAAGTCAAGGTTATCCCGCAGGCAAGGAGGTAAGTTCTTGACGAAATCGTGAGGAGGTTTGCCACACAATCCCTTGGAGTAAGGATATTCTTCGGCGAGAAATCATTCAATGTCTAAATCAGAGTCTTCGCTGACCATGATAGGCTCTGATTTGGAAGGGGGCTTAGATTTATTCCTCGCCATGTAAGAGATCATTCTTGCATTTCTCTTGCCTCGAGTATTAGCACTAGTCTTTGCTCTAGTCTTTTGGGTTGTAGGCTTAGCAACTTCGGTTTGTTTTGGCACAGCCTTAGGTAAACTCATAGGTGACTCGGGCTTAGGTCTAGGTAACAAAACATTATAAGGCACAGGGGCAGGTTTTCTCTCGGTCACCATGGGCTTATCTACCTGTGGAGGGTTAGATTCTCTAAAACCATTACGGCTGAGAAAATCATGCCAAGAATCACGATGTAACCCCAATTCGTAAACCAAAACCATTTTAATCAACCCAACATGGAAGAGGCTAGTGTCAGCCTGGCTACGCTTGTATCGTTTAGCCATTTTGAACAAACTTCGGTGCAGATAGTGAGACATACTTAGTTCAAAACCCATGAAAACCATTAATAAACGCAGGTGGAATAAGAAAATAAACCCGTACCTGCCTTCACAAGTAACGAAATGCTTGATAATCATCAAGAGATCATACCAGTGGGGTTTCAACATCTTTGCAGGCAACCCTCTGTCGCATGAGTTCACTGTGAGAGATTGGAACAATAATGTCCATGGGACATCATCTACCTTGCAACTTTTCGACCATTGTTTTCCCTTGACAGGCAGGCTGGTTGCCAGGCTGAGAAATTGTTCAGTAATTTCAAGCTGGACATCTCCACAGTGAAGTCATAGCCATCAAACTTCCTTATGAAAGCGAGCCACCCGTGTTGTTCCAGGTCGCTACATGCACCACTAAATGTCAACAGTGCTTGGCACCCATTGGGCTCGGCCCTTACGACAGGAGCCATGACCTCTGTACATGGTAGGGTTAAACTGAATGAAACAATGCACAGAGTAAAAAACGATAGGGTTTGATAGCTTCAAAGCTCGAAGAGACCGGAATTAACTGCATGCATGCGAAGGTGGTGGGATTACCACCGCCACACATTGTATTAATGAATGAGTACAGTGTTATTAAAATCATAATCGTTTATACCATGCGTATCGGCCAGTAAATAGGTGTATAATCATATTAACGTGCCATTCACCCGAAACAGAACCAAGACCATACGTTATACTCATGCCAAGTGTACAGTTCAATCCAACACCATATCCAACATCCATTGTGTCAATCAATCATTTTACACCGAGGTTAAATTTAATCGATGCCAATACATAGTTTGAAACTATGAATCATTCAATGTAATATCAACTTACCAAACAATATACCAAGCATCGATTTAAAATTAAAGTCCAATATGATTAATCCATGCGCCTTCAAACCATTTCTATTTCTTGAATTGACTTTATAAACTTACCAATGTATTCGTTGCACATTCAAATGTTTGCATTCCAAAGTTTTTAGAACATCATGATCCAAAATTTCTCGTATAATAATTGAGTGAAAATCCCATAGCAATAAGAATCAAAGCAATAAGACCAAATCCATCATAACTTTTATAAGAGCAGAATAAAACCAATAAATTTTCATGCTCAAAGGCTTAGCAATCAAACATATCCAATGTGAAATCAAGGTAAGAGTATGCTCAAGGACATAATTTCGAGAAAATCTTTTGCAGTCATGTGATAAACCAATGGTCAAGTGTCTTTTGGAGAAATCGATAAAAGACGACTACAATCCAAACGACGAAAGAGGTATTTTCACAGTTACAGTTGTGAAAATCAAATCGAGACCAAATTGCAATTGTTGCAAAAATGAAACAAATGTCTAGAAGCACGATGCGACGATGATTTGCCATTAACGAGACAAGGGGTGTAGGCAACGTTTTTTAAGAGCAATTAAAAAAAATTATTGGATGCCAACACATTGGTTGAATTCGCCTACAACAACGGCTACCAAGCATCCTTAAAGATGAGTCCCTTCGAGGTCCTCTATGGTAGGCCATGTAATACTCCAGTCAGTTGGAGTAATCCTGTAAATAGGATTTATTTTGGACCCTACATGTTGAAAGAAATGGAACATTAAGTGACTAAGATAAAGCAAAATCTGAAGGTCACTCAGAATCGATAGAAAAGTTATGCAGACCAAAAGAGAACTCCAAGAGAGTTAAATATGGGAGACCATGTTTATCTCAAAATTAAGCCCAGAAGGAGTTCCCTCAAAATGGGAGCTTGTGACAAGTTGGCACCTCGGTATTGTGGACCCTTTGAGGTTCTAGATAGAGTGGGACATGTAGCCTATCGTCTAGCACTTCCTCCCACAGTAAAAGCACATAATGTTTTCCATGTTTCATTATTAAATAAATATGTACATGATGCTAATCATATAATTGACTGGTCTGTGATCCAGGTGGAACCGGAGGGAGAATTTATACCAAAACCCCAATTCATATTCGATAGAAAGGAAACCCCACTCCAGAACCGAACCATTGCACAGGTAAAGGTGCAGTGGAGACATTTTGGCCTAGATGAGGCTACATGGGAAATGGAGGATGCCATGAGACAAGCATATCCAATTTTGTTTACTTCTGTACAAACAATTCATGTTAAAAGATAAGAACATCGAGGATGATGTTCCTTTAAGGGGGAGGGAATTGTAACACCCTATTTCCCCCAGTTTGTAAAAATAACTGGACTGGCCAGAACTGTGGAAAACTCATGAATGTGAATATGTGTGTGAATGGACCTTATGGAAAAGGTCAATGAATGTGAATAACATTATGAATTTATATTGTAGGACTGCTGAGAGGGGATGTGTAGAAAAAGAGATCACGATGGCGGTGGAAGGCACTTGGAAAGGTGGCATTAACTTCCACCGAGAATTAATACCGTATTTGGACTTCACTGGACCGAAGAACCAAAAGAGGATCGCTGGCCCCGATTTAAATGTATCGCACGCTGGAAGGTAGATGGATCCTCAGGAATTAATGAGGGATGGGGAGGTGAACCGCCCATACGTAGAGTCATCATGACTGACCAGTGTGAGGGAAATCATGCCACACACAACCTTGCAAGAGGATAAGGCATAGGGTAGAAGTGATTGGGGGCAGACATGAGGGGAGGAAGAGAACTCTGGCAATATGAAGAGTGAGTGATAACAGAGAGGAAGGAGAGTAACCTTCACTTCTGGTCACTGGGAAATAGAGACACAATCTCACAACATTGTGGTCTCAGCTCGGGGGTGGATAGTGGTAAATCTACTGGGAGTCGCTGAGCCTATGATTGGGTGGAAACAAGCACCCCTCTTAACAGTTTCTTAACCCCTGGTGTTATTTCTGATAAGTGTTTTTCCTCTGGAATCTTGAAATATATATGTTTATTCTAATAATTATTCCCATAAGTTGTTAAACTGTGAATGATTTCATTGTAAGCATGTTTGTATGGTGTTTTGATCAGTACTGGTAGATGCATGTTTATAATGGAAAGACTACGTATGGCTTATGTCTTCATAAATCACTATTTATATGCTTACCGACATAATTTAGACCGCATGTCTGATTTGTGGGAGAAAGGTACCCTTATATGCCTCAGATAGTACCCTGGGTAAAAACCTCCCCATAGAGATACCCTCCTTGAAAATACCATCAAGAACCAGGAAAGAGAATGTGAAGGCACAAGGCCTTAGTAACCTTGCACGAGGAGGAACGATCCTCTTGAAAACCCGAGATGGTAGCATAAGGATGAAGTATCGAATCGATGGATGAGATCCCGTCGGGAGATCTGTGGTCACTCACGACCATCAGATCAGAGGAAGAAGATGGAGTGTTAAGTGCCTTATCCCCGATAAGTGTCGAATCGATGAATGAGATCCGATCGGGAGATCTGTGGTCACTCACGACCATCATATCGGGAGAAGAAGCTGGAAGGTTAAGTACCTTGACTCTAAACAGGTGTTGATCGACGAACGAGATTCCGTCGGGAAATCTATGGTTACACACGACCGTTAGATTGGTAGGAGAAAGTAGGGTGTTAAACGCCTTACCACTTATTTTCTCTGTGTCTTCATGGGTAGCAAGGAAAATTGGGACCGTAGATCCCCAAGGTCCATGGGAGTATCTGGACCGTCGATTTTTCTACGTCTAGGAAGTTGTCAGATCTCAGATGGAAAACTCGACAGCCGTTGGATTTGTCAGGAGTTACCTGTGGGTTAAACCCCCAGTAAATAGGGGCGAAAGCCCCAAAATAGATCTAGACCGTCTGAACGACGGAGGCCACGTGTCGTAAGATCTCCCATTTTGGGAAATCGAGAATCGTGAGATCGGGAGTCCTAGTGACGAGAGATCGGGATGTTCCATGGTGGAAACCCTGAAGTGGTTTTGGACCGACTGATCTCTGGAGGCTACGTGTCATAAGATCTCACATTTCGAGAAATCGGGAATCGCAAAATTGGGAGTCCTGGTGACGAGAGATCGGGACTTTCCATGGTGGAAAAATCCTGGGATAGATCTAGACCATCCAATTTATGGAGGCTACGTGTCGAAAGATTAATCACATCAGGAAACCAGGGATAGAGAATTCGGGAGTCCCATGATCGAGAGTTCAGACTCTTGTGATGATAAATCCCGATGAAAGGATGATATTCTTTAGGAGGATCTCAGGGTCTGTCATGACCGTCCGATGTGAGGAAGAGATGTCGGCTTTAAGCTGGGGTGTGAATGCGCATTAAGGTAAGTAACGAGCAGATCTGGATGACCAGAGTCCACCCGCCCAGATCTACGGCTGAGGTTTCATTCCAGAGCCCCCTCGCTATTCTGCCTTTAGTGGTGGGGGGGGGTCCGGAATTGGATGTGCAACTCTCGAACGATTGAGATTAATTCACCTTGATCAACGGTGCTCAGGTGAATTTCAGACCCCCCTTTCCATTCTGCCTTTAATGGGGGGGGGTCCCAGAATAGTGTGGCGTGTGAAGTGGGGCCCCCTCCTGTCCTATCGACTACCGTGTCACACTTCCCCCTCTACCACCTGTATTCCACTTAACCATGTGATGGGGCCTGTCCTCATTGGTTGTTCTCTAGCCTTGTTGGGATTCGTCTCTATTGGCCGGACGCTAGCCTTGTCGGGGTTCGGCGGTTGCAGAGTCGAATGATTCGACACTCCTATAGCGTCGAGGCATGAAATACAAAGAGGCACCACGACTATTTGACCTGTGATCATGGCCCACGATCACATGAGAGAAAGAGCTAGCTTGCTCTAGGCCTCCGTAGGTAAATTCGGGGGCTTGGATTCTGCAGAAATCAATGAAAAATCTGATTGAGGTAGTGGGTATGTGATACTGCCTGTGCATACTAGTCTAGATTTCTGAGTTAAAGCAATATCATCTTGAGTCTGCACCCATTCAACCCCCCTTAAATTTATTCATTGTGACATACAAATTGCTGGGTACTGGGATTACCTCCCCTACAATCAGGAGGTGACTTCTAGTGCTAACATTTCTGGTGCTGTTTCTAGGGAATGAATTGAAGACATTTCTCTGGGTAAGAACGACAATGAGATACTGATTCTGAAGGTGCTTCAGACATCAACACCATTGAATATTGCAACCTGCACCTAGCGACTCCACCATCTGGCGACTCCATTATTTCAGTTCTGGATCCTAAAGAGAAACGCACGAGGTCCACTTCACTGCTGCCTCTAGCAACATCTGAAGCTGACCCAGAGGAAATTATTAGAAAGGGAAAGATTGCTAAAAAAGGTACCTCCACAGTTGTACCAAGTTTTTCTGATAATTTGCATAATCCCTCTTTACAATTTGCATTCTCCTTTTATACAATCTGCTGGAGTTTCAAGAAATTTAAATTTTGGGTTTTTTCCTGTCGATTTATCCCCTCCTATTCTTGGTTTGGAAGGAGAGAGCTTTGACACCCCTTTCTCCCCTAAAGTTTTGAAGTGGAAGGATATATATTTGATCTTATAAGACTTTCCTACTCCTCCTCCTATTAGAGCTGCTGCAGTTACAAAAGGGGAAACCTCTGTTACCTCTATCCCCTCATCTTTATCTCGTAACGCTCAGCCTTTTCCTTTTTATCCTAGAAACACAACCCCAGTCTCGCCTGTCCGAACTCCATCTCCTCCTGGTTCTCCTCTAGTTCACGTCCAAATGGTAGGGTCTAATCCTTGTAGGAACATGATGGATGAGATATTGGCTACTAGATATGACCCTTTGGTTTTACCTTAGCCTATGAATGCTATCCCAGCCACGGACTACCTTAAGCGCATTCCCCATTTCACAAGAGAGGGAGACGTGACTACAGAAGAGCATCTTGGATTGTTTTATAGATTTGTGTGGATGATATCAAAGAGGGGATGTGTGGATGAGAGTTTTTGTACAGAGCCTTGATGGTGATGCCAAGGACTGGTTTAAGGAGTTGCCTCCTAGATCTATTGACAGGATTGTTGCTTTGGATGATTCATTCTTAAGACACTAGGGGAATAAAGAAGATCTCCTTTATTATATTACAGAATTCGGGGCACTTAAGAGAGAAGAAGGGGGATCTATTTCAGACTCCTCGAAGAGATTTAATAAGATGTATACAAAGATTCCCATTGAAATTAAACCTACAGAAACCTCTGCTAAGATGAATTATATTAATGCTTCCGACCCTGATTTTTTCCTCCTGTTGAGAGAAATAAGAGCTACCTCATTGGCTCATTTGCAAGATGCAGTCATTGAAGTAGAATCTAATATATTGGTAGTTGATAAGCTTAGGAGTAAGGCTAATAGAGACAGAAGAAAAGGTAGGTCTAAAGGTTCGACTTCTAGTTCTTTTGCTGCCCCCCCTCAAATGGATGAAGTAACAAAACTACTAAAATCACTTTTTGCTAGAATGGAAAGGATCCAATTGGAAGGAAATTAGATCTATAGGAATCCCCCAAATGTTGATAATAGGGGTAGTTTCAAAATACCAACTAATGCTCCTTAGACCATCCAAAGAGATCAAAGAGGCCAGGATAGGAATGATGAAAGAATTCAATCCCTTCTCCAAAACAACCTTGTCACTGATGATGAAGAAGAGGAAGAGGAGGTTGATCCCGAAATCCATTGTCTTGGAGATACCTCCTCATTTCCCCATTTAACTCAATCTGCATACGAGGAGTCTCTAATGGTCAGCCAACTAAATGAGCTGAGTAAAGGGAAAAAATCCAACCACACTCCAAACATATATAATATGAGGTCCAAATAGAAAGACCTGAAATCGGACATCCTTGATCGGCCTACTAGAGAAGAAAAACCTGCTAAATATATTGCAGACCGAAGCAAGGAAAAGAAGGCACAGATCCACCCATCGGTGGTCAAAAGTCCTATTCCAGAAGTGAGAGAAATTCTAAATACCCCCTCCTCTTTCAAATTTGAGCATGAAATACAAAATATTAGAATCCCTGTACCCATTTTAGAAATGGTCAAGCATGAAGACTTCAAAAGGTGCCTCTCTAGAATGTTGCAGCTCGAACCTTCATATCATTCCACAGACTCAGTAAACCTCCAAGATGAGAAGCATGTATGCATCCTAGGTCCTTTGGTAGAAGATAGAGACGATTCATCCCCTCCCTTCTATACTTCACTGAACATACATGAAAAGGTGCTGCACAATTGTTTGATGGATTTAGGGGCATCTCACAATCTTATGCCTAATATTGTCATGGAAGAGCTCGACCTGGAGATTACAAAATCCTAGCACGACCTGTATTATTTCAACTCCAGGAAGGTCAAGTTCCTTGGGGTTATCAAATAATTGGTTGTATCTATGCTCCAACTTCTAATGAAAAACATGATCATGGATGGTAGCTGACGTTCCCCCTAAGTTCGGGATGATTTTGTCTAGATCTTGGATAAAAAGACTAGGGGGAACTTTGCAGATGGACCTCACCTATGCTACCATTCCGGTGTTTGTGGGTGAGCATAGGAGACTTTATAGGGAAGATCAATTAGCCTACATTATTAGTGATGAAGAAAACCCCACAAACCATCCTATCTTTTTTCTTGACACAGATTTGGGATCTAGTTTGCTGCAACTCCCCGAATCTCCTAAACCTCCTCTGGAAATCAAAAAGAGGCCTATTACTTTTTGTGAAAATTCCCCTCCTATCACCTCTGTGTGTAAAATGTTCTTCGATGGAGCCTCTTCTAAGGAAGGTGCTAGTGCTGGAGTGGTTCTTGTTTCACCTACTCAAGAGACTATAGCTCTGTCCTACAAGTTAGAATTCAAAGCTACCAATAATGTGGCAGAGTATGAAGCTCTCGTCTTAGGTTTTAGGGCCGAAAAAGACATGGGAATTGAAGAGATATCAGTATTTGGGGATGCTGAATTAATTTTCCATCAAGTCAGAAATATTTACCAAGATAAGCACCCTAGGCTAAGAAGTTATAGAAATTAAGTGTGGGACCTTATTGACAATTTTTCCCTAGCTTTCAACATTTCATTTATTCCAAGAGAAGAAAACATCATGGTTGATTCTCTGGCCATTTTAGCAAGCAATTTTAGAGTCCCTTTTCCACCAAAGATCAAGTATGATGTAGAAGTAAATTACAGACCCTCTATACCTGATAATGTCAAGAATTGGAAAGTATTTGAGGATGATCTTGAGATAAAAAGATTCCTTGAGATTGTTGATGAGTTTTCTGCAGTACATATTGATCAAGATCAAGATTCTGAAAGTAATCCTCATGCTGATGTTTTCTTGAACAAAATCGCTAATCACCATATGTTTCAATTGCCTAGCAATCACATTCCAAAGGGACTAGTTCCTTTGGAAAGACTATTTGACAGAGATGATGTGGAAGTGAAAGTTAAAGGATCGACTGATGATGCTGATGTAACTGAATGCAACATTGGTACAAAGAAAGATCCAAAATTTGTCAAGTTGTCGAGTAGTTTGTCAAGGGAACAAAGGGTTGAATATGTTGAGCTATTAAAGGAGTTTGCTGATGTGTTTTCCTGGACTTATGAGGATCTCAGAACATACGACACAAGCATCATTGAGCATAAGATCCTACTAAAGGAAGAGGCCAAGCCATTTAGGTACCATTTAGGCAGAAACTGAGATAGATCAACCCTATGCTACTACCTATCATGGAGATAGAGGTAAAAAAGATTTTAGATGCCCAGATTATCGTTCCTTTGAGGTATTATGAATGGGTGGCCAACTTGGTCCTAGTGAGAAAGAAGAATGGAGAAATCAAACTTTGTGTTTATTTGAGGAACCTAAACAGAAGCTCCAAGAAAGATAATTACCCATTGTCGAAAATGGAGCACACATTACAGAGGGTGACAGGTGCATCCAGGATGTCCATGATTGACAGATTTTCTGGCTACGATCAGATTTCTGTCTTACCTGAGGACCGAGAGAAGACAACATTCACCACTCTATGGGGTACATTCATGTATGCCAATATGCCATTTGGATCGATGAACGTAGGAGAAACTTTGCAGCACGCTATGGACATCACCTTTATTGGGGAAAGGGATAAATTTGTCATCATTTATATGGATGACATTACAGTTTTCTCAGGATTGATAAAGGTAATTGTCATCATCTGAGAAAGGTCTTCCAAAAATGAAAAAAAATTGGCCTCTCCATGAATCTGAAGAAGTCATTGTTCGCTATGAAGGAGGGAAAATTATTGGGGCACATAGTATCAACTGAGGGAGTAAAGATTGATCCCAGTAGGGTGGAATCCATCCAAACCTTAGCACTCCTTAGATCCAAGAAAGAAGTTCAGTCTTTCTTGGGGAAGATTAATTTTTTGAGAAGGTTTGTTTCTAATTTTGCTGAACTGGTGAAGGACATTATAGTCATGTTGAGGAAAGGAAATAAAATCAAATGGACTACTAAATCTCATAGTTCTTTCTATCAAATAAAGAAGTCCATGACCAAATCACCTGTGCTCATCAGTCCTAATTACTCGAAATATTTTATGATTTTATCCTTTGATTCATTTGACATAGTGGCAGCCATTTTGTTGCAAAAGAATGATGAAGGGTTTGAACATCCCATTGCCTTTTTCAGTAGGGCATTGAGAGATGCAGAGCTGAAATATGACATCATGGAAAAACAAGCCTATGTTCTAGTTAAAGCCCTCAAATCCTTTAGGGTCTATGTTTTGCATTCAAAGATCATTGCATATGTCCCTTCAACTTTTGTGAAAGAGATTCTCATTCAACTTGACATATATGAGAGAAGGAGCAAGTGGATTGCTAAAATCCTTGAATTTGACTTGGAGATAAGGCCCACAAAATTGGTTAAGGGTCAAGGTTTATCTAGGATACTGGATGAATCTAATTGCAAATCCTTGGGGGTGAATTTCATCAACACTTGCTCAAAAAATCAATAGGTTGAGTTGTGTGATACAAGTTGTTATCATTGAAATTTTGTCCGCACATGGCGAAAAAAACTCAGCATCGTCAAAACAGGAATGAATTCATTCATGACATAGGATTAATTCCACAACATGGCAAAAGGATAAAAAACTATACAAAATAACTAAAATTTGAAGGGCGCTTTACAGAATCTGGGTGCACGGACACATGCACGGAACAACAATGTACAATGCACGCATACGCGCACGATGCACGACTGTTAGGTGAAAAACCCGTGCACCTACTAAACGACGCATTTATTGAAATTGGTCGGCCTCCCAACCACTAATGGATCATCTCCCAAGTTGATTTGACATCAAATCTGAGTTGAATCCGCAGAGTAGGCTGGTCAAAGACCTAATTGAGCCCTAAAGAGCCCCTTTTCACACCTTAAAGGAGTTACATAATCACCCAATTCCATGCTATAAAAAGCCATGAAGAAACATCATTTTCTCAAGGAATTTCATGTAATGTTATGCTGCTTAGATTGTTTTAAGGACTC
>ML779853.1:135647-174820 GCA_009831015.1 Picea engelmannii
TCCTCTCCTTTTATAAGCTGAAGAAGATAAGGTGAGGAGGTTAGGATGATCCCACTAAATCATGAAAGCGAGTAAGATCCAAACTATTCGGATGCCACCTCACCCAAGAAGCTTCTCCTTCTAGAAAATTCGAGAAACTGTACTTTTTTCCCACGTGCTAGAATGTCCGCACCCTAGCTATATAGCAACCTGCGGACTGTCTGCACCCTGGCTATATAGCAACCTGCGGGAATTTGTCATTCCCGCACCCTGCCTATATAGCAACCTGCGGACATTTCCTTTTATAAGGTTTTTACATAGGAAAATGTAACTTTTTTTCTCAGGAAAAGTTCTTCTTCCTTCTCTCTTCAGGAACTCAGGCCACTGTGACCCCTCTAAAGGCAATAGAAAGGTTTACATCATTAACGATCATAGGGATGACGAAAATAATGTGTAACAGTAACCCACCCAACTCTCCCGCTCATCCCCTGACGAAGATTCTCCATCCCACCACTATGGGTACCCCTCAGTACCTCAATATATGGTTTATGTCGAGTGAACCCTCACTCTCTCCTAGCGATACCCCCTCTATTTCTTCAGCAGGGGGAAATCCCACCATCACTGAGATCACTCCTCACGACCCATTATATTCCCATCATTTCCACTGCGATGAAGAAATACTGGAAGAGCTACAATGCTCAGACTCTCCCTGAGATGCACTACATCATCGTGCTCTCTTCCTTCCGCAGGAATCCCACATGCCTCCTAGCCACAATCCCATTTACGCGATCGAAACCAAAGACTTTATCCCATCAGGGCCTATCGATTGGTTCAAAAATTCTATTCCTGCACCCAACTCTTTTGAAGAAGGTAATCTGGCTAACATTTCCCCCACCATCAAAATCGACATTTCCATTAAACCGGGCATCGTCGAAGAAGTCATCATTGGAGCTGCTTGCACTCCTCAGGAAATCGCCACATATAAAGCCCTCTTCCAGGAATATAGGGATATCTTTGCCTGGTCATACACGGAGATGCCTAGCCTTGACCCCTCTATCATCGAACATTGCATCGACACCTGGCCCGACATCACACCAGTTCGCTAGAAACAATGACCGGTACACCCATCCAAGGCCGCGGCTATCAAAGACAAAATTGACAAATTGCGTACGGCCAGATTCATTTACCCCATCGCTTATACTTCATGGGTTTCCAACCCTGTACCCGTCGACAAAAAATAGGGCTCTATTCGCGTATGCACCGACTTTCGCAACCTCAACAATGCATGTCCAAAAGACAACTTCCCAACGCCTTTCATCGATCAAATTATCGACAACTGCGCTGGCCACGAAGCTCTCTCCTTTATGGATGGATTCTCTGGCTATAACCAAATTCAAATTCACCCAACCGATCAATATAAAACCGTATTCATTACCCCGTGGGGTACGTTTGCATATCGTGTCATGCCCTTCGGCCTCAAAAACGCCGGCGCAACTTTTCAGTGGGCCATGACATACATCTTTCATGATCTGGCTGCAATCATCCTCGCCTACTTGGACGACCTCACAACTCGATCTAAGAAGCGTACCCAACACCTCGATGATTTACGAATCATATTTCAACAATGTCGTCAGTATAACATCCACTTGAACCCTCTCAAGTGCGTGTTCTGCGTCACCGTAGGGCGCCTCCTCGGTTTTATCATTTCCCAAAGCGGTATTACCGTGGACCCCCTTAAAGTCAAAGCCATTACCTAAATTCCACCTCCTCGGAATTTACGACAACTGCAGAGTCTACAGGGAAAAGCGAACTTCCTTAGACGCTTTGTTCCTGACTACGCCATACGCGCACATGGTTTCCTCCACTTACTACGTCACGACATCCCCTTTCACTGGGACGACTATGCCCAACAGTCGTTTGATGATCTTAAAACAACACTTTCCAATGCACCTTTGATTAGTGCACCTGACTACAATCATGACTACATCCTCTACGTATCAGCATCAGCTATATCAGTAGCCAGCGTCCTTGTCCAGCTCAGAGATGACAATCATAAACACATCATTTACTACGTTAGTAAGAACCTCTCGGGACCACCCTTGAAGTATAAACATGAAGAGAAACTTTCTCTTGCAGTTGTCCTCGTAGTATGAAACTGCGCCATTACATTCTGCTTCACACCACCAAGGTCGTTGCAGATTCCAACCCTATGCAATATTTGCTCAGTCGTCGCCAAGTTAATGGCAAATTCGCTCGATGGATAGTTATCCTTCAGGAGTACGACCTCGAGTTTTCAACACCTAAGAGTAAGAAGGCCCTTGTTCTCGCTGAACTTGTCACGGCCCTTCCCTCCGATACACCTAGTGCCCCCGTCAACACTGACTTTCCTGACGAACATCTCTTTTACATCGCTTTCGATGATCCTTGGTATGGTGACCTTCTCATCTACCTACGAACTCAAAAGTTTGGTAATCACCTATCACGAGATGATCGTCGACGCATTTTCCATCAGGCCCCCCGCTATCTCCTTATCGGTGACATCCTATATCGGCGGGGCATCGACCATTTTTCGAACCGTCTTCAGCCACAGGATCAACATCCCGCCACCTACATCACAGCTGTCCCTGGGCCACTTTTCATCCTAAGCCCCCGGGGCACCTTTTTTTCATATTATGGTTAGGTACACATGCACGTTGTCACATTTATCTAAATACATACTCATATATTTGATTCTCTTCCGATATTGTTCACTTTCGGTATTTGGTTGTTCTATGTGCAGGTACTTGATCATCATCTCTCCACCTCATTCCTTCAGGTATATACTCAGCATTGGCATGTAGTCTCTCCTGCTGTATTACATTTACATTTCTAGTCACACCCTCTGATATTGGCCTTTAGGATATCCCTTTCCGGCTCTGCAGTACTCACACCTCTATTTTTGCATCTTCATTACTGGTACCCGGTAGCTTTCTTACCCACATGAGTTGTCTCATTCATAGCACCTTTTTTGGCACTTTTGACACTCATGCTATTCTTCATTACCCTTTAGGGATGGGAGTCCCGGTAGTCTTTCATCATGTTGCAGATCAACCACATACTTCTTCTCCTCATTTTGCTAGCTTCCCATATGGACTCCCAGATCATCACTTTATGGTTATGTTCTTTTTACCTGCACCTCTGCAGGATCATGAACCCACCATTTCATCCACCATCAGTTTGCCCATCTGCGAACCTATCTTCATTTCACCTACCTCATATAGAAACTCACCAATGGGGGCCCCACCCTTCATCAGTTTTCCACGAAATTTCTGCCCTCCCTGGGGCACTCATTTCACACTGGGGCACCCGTTTCTGTATTTGTACATTTTTCCAAACTTATTCATTATTTATTGTACAAACGCCTTTATTTCCACTTATTTGCTTTTTTCGTCACTGTTGGCGACCTTCTTTCCTTTTTGGCCACACGCAACCCATGTCACCCTTGGTTGGAGCATTACTTCTCATTTACCCTTGCCAACATCGTCCATATCTTCCGAGTACTACCCAGGTCACTTACCTTTACCCTCTGAATTTGTTCACCTTGTCCCGCCTCTGGCACAACTTATCACTGTTCTTATCGTCCCCCTGACACTCGATCTTGTCACACGGTTGCGGCCCCTCATTATATCCTACACCCTCCAACCAAGGGAAGTATTGAGTCTTCCTACTTCTTGACTTCGTCCATGTACCTCTGCCACTTGCTCACCACAGTAGATTCCCCGAAGCCCTCCGCTTCTGGGAGTCGCGTCCCCCTTTTGTCGACATCAACACAATTTTCCAGAAGGGCGACAGTATCTTGATTCTCATTTTCCATTCAATGAGAGATCTCGGACGACATAGGGGGAAACACCATTGCTCCCTGATGTCGTTGACCCCCATAACATTCGACGCCAACACTTTCTCATGTTACGGTGGGTCTTACTTTGTGACTATTGCAGTTATTATTATCATTTGCCGAAGACCTCTAAACTTGGTAGGGCCATCAATGCCCGCATCATCGTCGCTTCTTGTTACCGCGATCAGTGCCTATTGTTTAGAGTATGTTCCTTTGCATAATTGTCTTCTGCCTTTATCATTACTTCCCCCGAGGGCGCTGTAGTTATCTACACCAACACTTCAATCATCTTTTTTCAGAGTTACATCACACGAGCATGGGGCATGCCCGCCTCGTTTGTACACACTTGTATATTGTTACACACCTTATGGAAGGTCGGGTTCTACTGGTTCCTTTCTTATCCAAATGATTTCTCTACACAGTCCCACTCTTTCTCTCTCTTACCACAACATTCTCAGTCAAAGAAACATTGATGGATTTCGGCTATACGTATGCTCCTAACCTCATCCATCAGGGGGCATCTGTTATCACTGAAATTTCATCCGCACATGGCGACAAGAACTCAGCATCGTCAAAACAGGAATGAAGTCATTCATGACATAGGATTAATTCCACAACATGGCAAAGGGTCAAAAACTATACAAAATAACCAAAAATTGAAGGGCGCTTTACAGAATCTGGGTGCGCGCGCATATGCGCGGAACAACAACGTATAATGCACGCATACGTGCACGATGCACGAATGTTAGGTGAAAAACCCGTGCACCTACTAAACGACGCATTTATTGAAATTGGTTGGCCTCCCAACCACTAATGGATCAGCTCCCAAGCCGATTTGACATCAAATCTGAGCTGAATCCACAGAGTAGGCTGGTCAAAGACCTAATTGAGCCCTAAAGAGCCCCTTTTCACACCTCAAAGGAGTTACATAATCACCCAATGCCATGCTATAAAAAGCCATGAAGAAACATCATTTTCTCAAGGAATTTCATGTAATTTTATGCTACTTAGATTATTTAAAGGACTCACTCCTTGGCAATAACACATTAGCACCATTTCATTGAGCTATCCACCCCTCTCTTGAGTGGATATGCCTTGAGTTATTTCACCATCATTCTCATTTTCTCATTGTAAGGAGAGAAAGTTTGTGAGGGCCTCAAGAGCCTTCCTTTGGAGGAAGAAGGAACCACAGTTCCCTTTCTTCATTGTGCTTTGGATTTCATCAATTGATCAGCCTAAAAATATTGGTGATATTTGTCCATTGTGTTTATTATTTCTTTTTCCATATGCTCATAGTTTTAGTTTGTTGTAGTTTAATTCTTGTTCATAGTTTTGTTGTTCTTTTTCTAACCCTTTCCTCTACAGCTGTCATGCCTAGCAAGACCCAACTGAGCATGTAAACACCCTTTATTTGCTCACCTAGTGACAAATTGGGTGCAAACAGTTCTCAAGTCAGCCCTCCATTAGCAGGATGGTCTTGGTATAGGGACATCATTTTCTTTCTACAGAAGTTGCAGCCTCCCGATGGCATGGAAAAAATCAAGATAAGATCTTTAAAGCTCAAATCAATTAAGTATTGCCTCATTGATCAAGTTTTATATTGGAAAGATCCTCTAGGAGTGTTGTTGAGATGTTTAGACCCATAGAAAGCCCAAAAGATCATGTCTGATTTTCATGACAGTTTGTGTGGGGGACATCACTTCTAGAGAACCACAACCTAGAAGATTCTCAGAGTTGGCTATTTCTGGCCTAGTCTATTCACTGATGATTGTGCTAAAATCAGGGCTTGTGTTAAGTGTCAAAAATTCTCAGGAAAACAACAACACAATTCCCTACCTTTGAAGCCTATGGTAAATTCATGACCCTTTCAACAATGAGGCTTAGATTTTATTGGGGAAATTCATCATGCTTCAAGTGGTCAACACAGGTGGATATTGACTACGACAAATTAATTTACCAAGTGGATAGAAGCCATCCCCACAAGGAGTGCTTCCCACAAAGTAATCATTGGTTTTCTTGAAGATATTATGGCAAGGTTTGGTTGTCCAAAAAGGATTGTCACTGATAATGCTGCATCATTCAAGTACAAACCATTAATTCAATTCTATGAGAAGTTTGGAATTGCATTGATTCACTCAACTCCTTACTACCCCCAAGGGAATGGACTGGAAGATTCCTCAAATAAGAGCCTTATAAAGATCATCAAAATATTGTTAGAGGACAATAAGAAAGCATGGGATTCAAAGCTCAAGTTTTCTTTGTGGGCTGACAGAGTGACAACAAAGATATCTCTTGGCATCTCTCCTTTTCAGCTTGTGTATGGAGTTGAGGCCATATTTCCTTCTCAGCTATCCTTACCCATGGAAAAATTCTTCCAAGACTACCAAGGAGAGCCTGATGATATGATAAGAATAATACAACAACTAGTAGAAGTGTAGGAGACCAGAGAGCAACTACTGGACATAGAACATGACCATCAATATAAGATCAAGCAGGTTTTTGACAGAAAGGTAAGAAAGGCAGATTTCTAGCTGGGATGTCTAGTGCTAAAATGGGATGCACCCAAGTAGGACACAGGCAAACATGGCAAGTTTGAAGACTTGTGGATCGACCCCTTCAATATCTCTGGGAAGTTTCCAAATAATTCTTATAGGTTGCAGAATTTGGAGGGTGATGAAGTTTTTGGAGGCCCTGTAAATGGGCATTTTCTGATTTTTTTTTGTTTAAGCATGAATGGCTTCCCATGTAAGTGTAAATATCATTTTTCCTTTTGTTTATGCTTTTAATAAGTGACTCCAAAACCCAGTAGTAAGGTGACTGAAGTTGCAAGTTCTTGGTAGCTCAGAGGGAGCATACCATCCTCCATGGATTCTAATGTTATCACACATTATTGATCGGGGGGTGTTTTCCCTAGAAAGTGGCATTCTGGCGAAGAAAAAATGAAAGAAGAGGGCTCAAAAAACCCATTAAATGTTTCTATCCTAAGTCAGGCAATGATATGACATTTTGGTGCCCACACAGTCCCAATCATCTCGTCAGCTCCCTATCATTAGCATCCACATCTGCCTGTCGAGTCCTCCCTACAAGCATCCAACAAAGCTCCAGATGGTGAAGTTCAGAGTGAGACCTGTCCTGATCCTGATGCAAACAGTTCATGAAAGTGAGGCTACATTTGAGACCTCGTCTCACCCCATAAATGGAAAACATGCAGAGTGCGGCCATAAAGGAAGGCTGCCAATTATGGATAGATTTTCCTGTAAAGCACATAACTGTGGCTGGCTCACATCTGACATGAGGAGGCCTACAAAATCTGACAGAGCAGGCCTCATCTAAAAATGTTAAGGCGGTGGTTCGATCACACTCCTGGTGGTTGCAGCAATTCTGAGTATATGTATGCAGTTTTGATATTTTTTTATGGTCGATGGTTGATCTACGCTCCCGTATTGTAAAATTTTGATGAAGCTCTGGTTCTCTGATTATGTAATGGGATTTGAGATTTCTTATTTAATCTAATTCAACCTTCTTTTCCGTCTCTTTTGCCTCTGATACTGAATGGCTCTAACATAGATGATCTAGTCAAGTTTTTGTAACTATATTGTGATATATGTTTGATTTCAGTTCGGTTATAACTTCATTCAGTTTCCTAAAACTTTGAATCGAAAAGGATCTTGTTTTCTGATTTTTCTCTTCTTGGGCTATTGGAAGACCGGATGTCCATAGCACACCTTTACATTCTCCTTACCATTATTCCTCCTACTCACATATACTACAACTTACTGACTAAAGTTGAATCAATACCTCATCTGCCTGTGCATACCAGCCCAATTTTGTGAGTTAAAGAAATATCATCTTGAGTCTACACCCATTCGAACCCCCTTAAATTTATTCATTGTGAAATAAAAACTGATAGTTACTGGGCTTGCCTCCCTTGCAATCAGGAGGTGACTTCTAGTGCTAACACTATCCAAAATAGTATGGGTAGAAAACCCAGAATATTGCTTGAGGCAATTATAGGAAAAATCAAACCAAGTACCCTAAAACTCAAAGGAATCATAAAAGAAAAAAAATTACAATATTAATAGATTCTGGAAGTACCCACAATTACATGGATATTAATTTCAAAATACAATTAAATATCATGGTTACAATGGACGATGATCAAAAAATCAGAGGAGTAGGATGATTCCATAAGGTTTTTGTACATATGATGGGCTGCATAAATGACATCATTTTACATCCCATTGTCCCTACTTTTAGTCCCTTTGCGTTGACCTATGAACATGTATTAGTATGTTTTATTGCTTATGTGTGGGATTTAGATCCAAAGTGTTTTCCATTTCATTTATTTAATATTTCTTCTGAATTATGGTTAAATATTAGATAAATAACATATTTTGCATTTATCTTTGAAAAATGGGTTAGTCTGTTGATTGCTGTAGAATCAATTGTCATTGTTGTTGCCCCCATAATAGAAAATTTGTCAAGTGGATACTTGATATTTTTAATATAAGGCATCATCGTGTCAACATAATCCTATCCTCAAAATATCTCAACAACCCATATCGTACTTTTTGATAAATCAACATTTTAGCATTTGTTGCAACACCCATACAGACGTTGCAACACCCACACAAAAGTTGCAACACTTCACAAAAGCTACAACACCCACGCATAAGTTGTTTCACCTCAAATTTGTTGTAACACATGATAGTGTCATTGTTGTAACACATGTCAGTGTTGTTTCTATAACACTTGTCAATATCATTGTTGTAACACCTACTATTGTTGTTGTTGTAACACCTCCCATTATTGTTGTTTCTACTCTATAGATAGTTGTGTGGCTCCATAAAACTCAATCTTCAACCACCACTGAGCATGGAAAATATATTAAAAAATAAGCTATATGGTTTAATTATGGGTAATGGATTTTCCATGTGCACCAATCCATTTTTCTACAATTTCATATTTTTTTATTTAGTTTGGGTAGCTACAATTTATTTGTCGACTATCTCAAATTATGATTTTAATAGTTTGAAGACAAAGGAAAAATTTTGTTGGTGGATATGGGTGCATATTTTATTTTCCACACAAGATTTGAAGATCTCCATTGAAAAAATCATGAATCTAGGAAGTCAAACACTATTAAAAGTCATTTGAGATGTGTTTTGACCAAGTTGTTATAACTTTCATCTCATAATTCGAATTTGATATTCAAAGGAATCCTAAATCCAATGGGATTTAACAAAAATCTTGAAATTCTTAGACAAGTTGTTAGCAAGGATCTTGTAATTATGTATTTTTTAGCAAATTGTGGAAACCACATGAGAAACTTGTGGATTTCATTTATTATGAGCTAATTGTTAGCAAACAACATGAGAAAGTTGTGGATGTGCATAATATATTGTGTGGAGTGTCCACTTGAAACATTGGACATTTCGAAAACTACTTACACAATATTTATCCAGAAATATTATGCACATTATGACAAACTGTGAAAATCCACACACTCTTAAACTTGTGGATCTCATTTAATATTTGTTATTTTATTTTTAAACAAAACTTATGTATAAAAAGAGTTCATGTTTCATTCTACAGGGAGGAGTCTTAGAGCACAAGTCCAATTTATGATGGAATACATTATATTTCAAAAATTCTCATTAATTAATTAAATGAGTATATTTTACTTAATTGAAACGAGAATTTGTGAAATATAATTTATTCCATCATAAATTTCCAAAGGTACAGTTGGTTCCCAACTGGTATATTACCCAAATCACAATATTACAAGTGAATGATAGGAGAATCATCATTTGATTAAGCCAACTCCTAATTTTTTGAAACATTTTTTTTAACAATATTTCCAAAAACATAGTTATATTCTACATTTTGACTATTCAAGATCATGTTTTACACCTCAAATCATTTCATATTTTAAGTAATGGGTCACTTTGTCGACTCCCACGATGATTATGTCAGGATCCCATTGCTGTTATATTCTTGACTTAGGTATTGTCTTTGCATTTTTCTCTAGGTCTTGTCAAGGTCATCTCTCTCAATCTATGTACTATATAATTGACATTTTTTGTACGCGGATACCTTATATTTAAAATCGTATGCCTACAAAAATTTACTAATATCCATATCATAATCTGGAGACATATCTTGTTAATCAAATTCTTGTAGCATGTTGTCTTGTTAAAATTACTAAAAGAACAATTGGGATAGTCTTGTTTTGAGAGACCATATGGGTTAAAAACCTATTTCTATCTAAAATATCCCTTGAAATATAGTTTCTAATCCAATTTGAATTTTACAATTTGGATATCAAACGAAAAATATATGGTCAAAACACTTACTAGATGTCAAGCTGGAAATTCAAGAACAAAGTTGGGACAATCAATTTTTGGTAGTTTAAAGTGGTGAATTTTTCAAACATGTCTCTAGGGTATATTCTCTTATGAATCTATTTTACAATGCAATTTGAATAATTTCATTTCAATATCATATGAGAAACTTATGCCCAAAATACTAACTGCCTATCTTAGATCTACATTGTTCAAACTATATTTCCTAGTATGGTCATTGATAGATTTGACCCATCAATTCTTCTTGTTTTGAAAAAATATTTCTATTGGATATACCTAAATGAATATAATTTTATCTCCAGTTGGAATTATATCGATATTTCATTAAATGAAAAAGTTACACCCAAAATCATGACTATTGGTCTAGGTTGGAAATAGAAAGTAGCTATGTCGTGCAGGTTGTTCCTCAACATGTTTGGAATATTATTTTAAGGAATTATAAAAACCTATTTCTACTGAGTAAATAACTATGAATATAATGTATTATTCCTTTTTAATAACTTCAATTGGACATCATATGAATAAGTTATCAATTAAATAATGTCGGGTAGTCTAAGATGGCCATCACTCCCCAACAAGTAAGAAAACATTTTTTTCTTTGTTTATCTTTTCTTTGGATCTATATTATATGAACTATTTGTCAAATTTTGGTATATTTCATGGGTAAAGAGATTCAAATAACCTCTCTTATTCCATTATCTCACATCTTATTGCAGGTAAGTGCAAAATGTCAGGTCCTTGAAGGATTAAGAAGGTCAATTTATGAAAGAGTGATTTTTGAAGACACTTTTTTGGAAATGGAATATCACCATCCAACCAATGAAAAATCAACAACCTATAATGTTGATTCCTTGAATGATCCATGATTTAAAGATCAAAGTTCCTAGGATCTAGCTCCAGTGGTGTCCTAGTCGACATCAACAACATCAAAATTTTAAATTGTAGAGGGATAAAAAACAAGACAAAACAAGAATTGATTTGAAAATGAAGTGAATACTAGTGTTCCAACTATAAAGTTCCATTGTCACATCACTAATACACTTGCTACAAATTAATCCTTTTTGTTCATTCATCAATACCATTTTATGCCCATGCATTTCCTTCTTCCCAGCTCAAAATAATTTCATGTTGAAGTTTATGAAATTCCTTTGTTTATGTGGTTACCCTTGAAGATTAATATTTTCCTTAGAATATCCTTTAGATAACCACTACTATTAAACCACAACTTTAGCATCATAACTTCCTAGTTCCTACTCGAACCATCCCTAACCCTTATAATAAAATGACTCAACTCGCTTACAAAGCTAAGTTACCTTGTTATCATATCCCTTTCCTTAAATAATTATAATGGTGAAAACCTGTCTTAGGCACCATCAAACCTTGAAATGTTTTAAAACCAACTTGTTGGTGGGTATTCGTTGGAAATCAAATTTTTTTTCTCTGAAAACTGTCTGGGTGCAGTGAGACATATCTTGTTTGAAAACTAGCTTGTTGTAGGAAAAGGTTTGCAAATAAAAAAAAAAATTGATTTTCAAGTTTTAGTTTCTCTTTGAATAAAGACTCCCAAGTTTCACCAGTCCATCAGAAGGTTGTTCCATATCTTAGTCTACAAATCACATTGTGATCCAAGAGTCCAATCTCCACATTTTTCTTACTCGCATAATTTTACATCATTGTGGACCATCTTGAGATATCATAAACACATTTCTAAGCTCATGGACTTCTTAGGTAGGCATATGCATACTTCTTTTTATTTTATTTAATCTAAATTCATTGTATATTATGAATTTTTATTTGGAGATATTATATTATTAAAGTGACATTAGGGAAAGCAAAGTAATGTTAGATTTATAAGTTACTTAATTATTATTAAAGTGAATTTTAATCCTAAAGTGAAAATTGGATGGAAAATAAGGGTTATATTTGATTTAGTCAAAAAGGGAAAAATTCTAGAAGTTACATTTGATTTGGTAAAAAAGGGGAAAGATCTTGAAGGATTGATGTATTCCAAAAGGGGAAGTTCTAGAAGGCATGGAGAAAGGATATAGAAGGGGTTGGAAAAATATTAAAGAAGGGTAACCCCTCACTTCTCATTATTATGATTTGATATCTTATTGAGTGATCTTGTAGCCAACATTTTCATCAGGGTTTCGGGAAAAAACCTTCCACTATTGGTTTGGTTTTGGTGGTGCAATATCCATCCTAGCTAGACAAGCAGGGAATCCATCCAAGATTTCCATTGGAGCTAGAAAAGAAGGAGGAGGATCCATACATGATCTTAATTGGAGCTTCACTTAGGAGTTTTCTTACTGTTGTAGGGATAATGTGGTACACAAGAGGATTACAGTACTTTCTAGATGAGGTCGAGCTCTAGTTGCAGGTTTCTGAAGGGTTCAGAGAGATCGGGTTCAGGGAATCCCCATGGTCGAGCTAGGGTTGTCCCGTGAGTCCCCACTAGATGCATCACAGTTGTCCAACGAGAAACTTTGCATATTGGGGTTGAGAAGTTTGTCAGATCGAGCTTACGAGGGGTTGAGGATAGGATTGGAAGGCCACTTGCAAAGGGTTACTACCAAAATAAAGAAATGTTAGGGATAGTAGAGTGGGATCATCCTAGGTTTCTCTTGTGTTGTAGTGGTTTGTGTAT
This sequence comes from Picea engelmannii, assembly GCA_009831015.1. Lineage (NCBI taxonomy): Eukaryota > Viridiplantae > Streptophyta > Pinopsida > Pinales > Pinaceae > Picea > Picea engelmannii. The sequence continues at coordinate 148,513 of ML779853.1, forward strand.
CTTCTTGAAAACCATTAGATTTGTGTTCTACAATTGTTATTAAATCCATTAGATGTCATTGTACTTTTCTTGTGAGTTTTCCATCCATAATAAAATGCCATATTATCTACTATATTTTCTGTGTAAGGGATGTATGTTATATGTTTGACAATATTCCTCATTGAACAAGCTATTTATAATAAGTTAACAATGCATTCACAAAAGAAGAAATAACAAAATTGGGATAGAAAACATAATTCCCCCTCCTAGCTTGGTTCGGGACATTACACTGGTATAAGATTTGGAGAGCTTTCCAGCTTGAGGGAATTCTACAATATGTATACAAATCAAGAAATCGTGACAAAATTATTACAATCCCATCATAACTACCAAAAAGGTCTAGCATACTATCAAATGAATTTCACAACATTGTTATAGAATCCTAAGTTGTTGAAGCCTCTATTTGGGAAGAGGAAGAAAAAGGGGTTCAAATATGAAGAATTTGGTGAAGAAAAGACCTCACTTCATGAAGAAGGTTTAGAAGGATCTCATATTTACCTTTTGGAGGAACATGCATCTAGCCATAAGGCAGATATGTGCATAGAAGAGGACCAAACATCAACTTATGATACACCATCATAGCTAACCGATGAGGCCGATGACACTAGTGTGTTGGATGGGTATACCTATGATGGATCAACAAAGGATGAGGATGCAACATCTTATGATGTCTATGAAGAAATGTTCCAAACAACTAATGTTGAAGATCCAACATCTTTCACTATGAATGATGCTTATGATTAAGGTAGTTCAAGAATGATAATGCCTACACAAGATGAGGATTCAACACCATATCTCATTTATGATGTTGATGATGAGAAGCACATGAATATAACTTCACATGATGATGAGATTAAAAAAATACCTCTAGTAATGCAATATTTGAAGGATTGATTATTGGTTGAGGAATAGAAAATTGTCCAGGTGTTGACAAGGGTAGATGGTGCTCATAAGTTTATTGAAGATCTTGTTTCAAAATCTCAGATGGAGGAGAGACAAGAAGGAGTTGCAGATGGGATTTGATGCAGAACCTTGTGCTTAGAAAAAAGACACTACTTTAAAACTCTGGGACTCCAACACTTTGGAGGATTCACCAACATAACACTCCAATTCATCTGGAGTGTTTACCGATCGAATTCGGTCATAAATTGATGTGACCGACAGTTGTGGGTCTTACCCTCTCCTTCCACTCTCCAACCTTCTCCATGGTCATATTTGACTCATTCGAGGTCGGATGACTGGTGGGGACTCTCCTCCCTCCATGATTTACAATGGATATTAGATACAACACTATGAGATCGAGGCTCCACAAGAATTCAAGAATCCATATTCAGGGGTTCCTCCACTCCAAATGGCACTGACCAAACTTACTGGATGGTCGAATTGTTGAATAACCGAATGTCTAAGAGATCTAACGACCTACGATTCTCTATTTGATATACAACCAAGATTCTCTCTGGGACTTTGGAGCTTCAGGGTTCCTCAGCTCTGTGCTCTCCTTTTCTTTGGGTGTAAATCAACGACCTATATCTAATGTTGCAGCTAAATCAATGACTATTGTGGCTTCTTCCTTCCATAGAGTTTCTCCACTTTCCAAAGGAATTTGAAATGCTATACCTCATGAGTTGGAAAATACTTCGAATGAAGTGTGGGCACACTCCTCGCGCTAACTCTCTTGAGCTTGTAATTGCTTCGAACTTCAAAAGGAATTGGCCCTTTTTTCCTTCAAACAACTCCTTGTGCCCTACTGGAACCCACACTTTGCCTCCTGAGATTTTATGAACTTTGTAACAATCCTTAGCACACTCCTTGTACTGGCTTCCTATCCCTCCTGAGCTTATGAATAGTTCTGGTGTGCCCACCTTACACACTGTGTAGAAAACTCATGACTAAGTTCTTGCACACTCCTTGCGCTGACTTTCCACAGTTCTCAATAACTCTAGTGTGCAGTCCTTGCACAACCCATGGAGTCTAAAAAACCCAGAAATCGACACAGACATGGAATTATATCTATTCCTGAAAAGAGGAACGTTCAAGAATTCATGTATTCACAGACATTCACTATACATTCAGAAAAAAAAATACTCATTTACACTGATAACACACACACAGACACATATGCATGAAAATATGGTTTTCTATTAAATATGAATGCCTTTTACAATGTTTATAGTATTTACAAGACTAGACTGCAACAGAGACTCAGTTCCTCTCCTCTCCTCTTTCCATAACTCTCCTAATCTACTGAGAGAATTATAATTGTATCCTCAATTCATTGATTCTCATACAAAATAAGGGCTTCTCGAGCCTTCTCTTCCTAATGCATTAAATTAGATTTAATTTACATTCAAGGACAGATCGGGTCTAGGTCTCTCTAACCGTACGATTCACCTAATTACATTAACTCTAGACCTTGATAGACTCATCTACCTATCAACCATTTAAGGTGATTTACATACAAGATTGACCCATATAATGGATCTTGGGATTCTCGAGCCTCTTATCACTTAATTACATTAAATGAGATAAATTTAAACCAAAATGAGAAGGGTTGTACCCCCTATCCTTGGGATATGCTCCATCCCCATGCGATGTTGTGCTGGCTGCTGACTTGGGTGTTGAGTGGGAGCGATGCTCCTGCATCAAGATCACTAGTGAAAAATTATGCATCATCAAAATATCACTAGAGTAGATGAAAGCCAATTACTTTCAGTTATTCATGGATAGGGACCTTTCTCTTAAGTTCATTGAAGACAAGAAAATGGAGATTGAGGAGATTTGTTACCAGCTTAGTGTGGAACACTCTTCATCATTGAAATTTGTAGAGACTCCATCATCTTTAGTAGTAGTGACACATGAGGGCATGAGTGGCACTCATAATTTGAGGGGGGAACCTATTGTGATGATTCCACAGGAAGAGCGTTTAGGATTGCAGGTGTATGAGGAGATTTTGGACAGAGAGGGTTTTGACCATGCATCTATCTTGCATTGTAGGGATCATGAGCCATTTTTTTGGGCTCAAATCCTAGCTACATAGATAGTAGTTGAGAAAATTCCTTGTGTACTAGCCAACAAGGAAGTATATGCACTAGTTGATTGGGGGATTGAATATAGGACATATGTGGATACATCACTCTGGGATCCAGGTTCAGTTGATATTTGTAGAGTGATTTATATAGTGGAACACATAGGATAGAAGGTGGTACATGATGATACAGTGATGTGCAGTGGTATACAATAGTATACAATGGTGTACAATGGTATGCAGTGGTTTTTGGGGACATTTCCCATGGGTATAACTTTAGACAAAGACTTCAGACATATTATTGAGTTTGGATCACCCAAGATTGATTAGTGGATGGACGTGATTCATGGAGAGGGATGGTCCTTGGAGATTTATCTCTGGTTGGAATATCACCATAGCATGGACAGAGAGTAGGATACCCTCAAGATCGCCCTCAGACGTTACTTTGAGTCGTTGGTCATACCATTGGGGTTGACCAAAGCACCTGAAAATTTCCAGTCTTGTAGCCAGTGGAAATGGAATCTAGTGTTATATTCTGATGCTACTATTATATTCAACAAGACATGTAGGGTTCACATCAGTCATTTGGGTGAAGCATGTAAGATTATAGCCATGTCAGATTTCTTTTGTTTGAACTATGTGGTCGAAGTATAGGAGTAGATCCATATTGTATTGGGTCAGTTCATAGATATTCCAGCTGATAGAGTGGTGGATGGCATTATCCACTACATAGGTTGCACACTTGTAGCCCTTGAGCCCCACTTAGAGAGATGATTGCAAGGATTATGTGTGATCCACCTTCGACATGGAATTTTGGGTACTTGTATGAGTATGGGGCACTATAGATGACATTGCTGATTTCTAGGGATGTATTTAGACTCCATATATTACTTGGGTACATTGATGATGATAGAGATGGTAGATTTCCTGGTGTATTTTGGTAAGAGAGAAACAAATCAACAAGCACATAGTTGATCCGTAGTACTAGGATTCCACTAGATGATGACATACCAGGGACTTGACTCATTTTGACTCTGATGATTACCAATATGGTGCATCAAAAATTGACAGGTATTAGGAGTAGTGAGCTTCCTATTTGGTGGTGGGATATAGGAATTCATTTGAGTGATGGATTGATTTAGGTGATGGTCAACAGAGCTGTGACAATGATTGGTCCATTTTTATTTTTGGGACATCAGCAGAGGGGAGGTCGAGACTTGATCTATAGGGCAGGACAAACTTGAGGCTATCTGTGGAATTGCAGACTTGGAGTTCAGTGAGACACTTTCACATGATAGGATTTAGGATGGTGGCTTCAATCCATTTAGGGAGATTATCTTGGGATTCCAGGATAGAAGGATGTAGACTGGGAACGTTGGTTCGACGATGATGATAAGAGTGGTGCAACGTCATCATGGTGGTATCTTTCTAGGATTAGTTTGGGAACTTGGGATCACATTGTTTGATAGTCCAACAACTATTAGAGAGGAGCGGGCCGACTTTGAATTTCCACAGTTTACTTTTGGGAGGCTTAGGAGTGTTTTCTTTGAGGAGTGGTCTTCCAAGGAGTTGACCGAGTTTACATAGCTTATGATTTCTTTGATTATCAACAAAAATAAGGTGGATTATTGTATTATCACCTTATAGACTAATGCTATGTGCTTTACATCATACATGCTACTTTGGGATCCCAACGACTTTAGTATTTACCATATAGAGGGTTCTTGTGTTCACACGGAGGGAATTTGCTGATGATATATTGGGATATTTTCCAGAGAATACTTAGATGATTGTAGCAGCCTGGGGGAGTTGGAGTATTAGGAATTTTCACTTTGACACTTAGAGACGAGGTGTATTGGATGCCCTATTAATTGATGAACACATAGACTTCTCCATGATATTTGATTTTAGAATTGGGATACATTGGTTGGGTATGATTCCATATAGTGGATGCGATCCTTTGAGGCATTACAACTTGTGTATGCAGAGTGGGAATGATGGTCAATCAACTATGATCAAAGTAGCAGAGCATCATAGTGGTAGTTCCTTTCTGAGGATAGCTTGGGACCCTGGGATTTCAGTAGGAGACAGTGTAGCAGTTTGACATGGAGGCAAGATCTAGTTTTTTCTCTCATGAGATTGGTTCCCTAGTAGAGCAATACATTGACGGATTGATCGAGTTATTGCACCACCAAATGGCCTTGCTTTCTAGTGGTTTTTAGGAGGCCTCTTATGTCCATACATTATCAGACCACACCTTGAGTGGAGGATGCTTCACATCTTATAGGGTGGTTTGGGATCCTGGTATCATTTTTATTTTTATTCTAGATCAGTTGATGGAGCATCAAGTCATGATGTCATTTCTTGAAGACAAGCAATATTTGGGAAGGGAGGACTTGTCATGTCCCAATTTTTGAGTTCCCTGGTTTTGTAGTAGAAGGGACTCTCATGGCTTGTCAGTGGAGAAATGGGAGTGAAAAGAGGGTCATTTAATGTCACTTAGTTAGGAGATATTATATTATTAAAGTGACATTAGGCAAAGTAAAGTAATTTTAGATTAATAAGTTACTTAACTATTATTAAAGTGACTTTTAATCCTAAAGTGAAAATTGGAGGGAAAATAAGGGTTATATTTGATTTAATAAAAAAGGGGAAAATTTTAGAAGTTACATTTGATTTGGTCAAAAAGGGGAAATATCTAGAAGGATTGATGTAGTCCAAAAGGGGAAGTTCTACAAGGCATGAATGAAGGATCTATAAGGGGTTGGAAAAGTAGAAAAGAAAGGTAACCCCTCACTTGTCATTATTATGATTTGATATCTTATTGAGTGCTCTTGTAGCCAATGTTTTCATTGGGGTTTTGGGAAAAACCCTTCCACTATTGCTTTGGTTTCGGTGGTGCAATATCTACCCTAGATAGACAAGCGGGGAATCCATCTAGGATTTCCATTGGAGCTAGAAAATAAGGAGGAGGGTCCATAAAGGATCTTCATTTTATCTTGTCTTAGGAGTTTGTTTACTATTGGAGGGATATCGTGGTATGCAGGAGGATTACAATACTTTCTTGACAAGGCCTAGCTGAGATAGTTGCAATTTTCTGGAGGGTTCAGAGAGATAGGGTTTAGGGAATCCTTACGAGTCGAGCTAGGGTTGTCCCACGATTCCCTGTTAGATGCCTTGTAGTACTCCCATGAGGACCTCTGCAGATTAGGGTTGCAGGAATTTTCCTGATCGAGCTTACAAGGGGCTGAAGAAAATATTGGAAGGTCGCTTGTAGAGGAGTACTACTGGAACAAAGAAGTGTCAGGGAAAATAGAGTAGCATCATCCCAGGTTTCTCTTGTGTTGTAGTGGTTTGTGTAGCTATCTCAAAACCATTAGATTTTTGTTATGCAGCTGTTATTACATCCATTAGATGTCATTGTACTGGTCTTGTCATTTTTCCATCCATAATAAATATGTCATGTTATCTGATCAATTTTATGTGTGAGGGATGTATGTTATATGTTTGAAAATATTTCTTATTGAACAATCTATTTATAAGAAGTTAACATCACATTCACAAAACAAGAAATGACAAAATTGGGATAAAAAACATAATTCCCTCTCCTAGCATGGTTGGGGACATTATAGATGGACTGTTGTGCACTCCATACTTAATGCAAGGTTGTTGTAGCTCAAGAGAACATATTTTTTTTAGAAAATGTTTTCATTTTGGAGGACTACTGTACATTTCATACTTAACACAACATTGTTTTCCTGTCCTTTCAATTTGATAGAAAAGTATTATGTTTGGGGGGAGAAGGGAGCACTATTACCTAGAGAGGAATAAGTTGCTCCACAAGAACCTACAATGAAATAAGCTACTATAGAATCCATTCCTACTTAAATATATGTTTTCATACAACAAGACACATGTTTTGGGTATGTACAATTATCATTTTTGTTTAGCACGTAACCAATAGAAAGGAAGTTTTATAGCAATAAATTTTCAGCATTAATGACAAAAGGAATCCCTATTGCTACTACACAAGAACCAATAATATGAAGCCCTGAAACTTCTACACAAGAACCAATCACATGAAACAAAACATCACCATGTCACGAGTCCTAAAAATTTCATGATTTATTGCTACTACTCAAGTTATTACATTGTTGTTGCTGCTTTGATTTTTATATTATGTGCAAAAAATGATTTTTTTTATATTGATATCCATGTATCAGATGGTCATGATTTTGGTGAGGAGAAGAAATAAAATAAGACAAGTATGCTTGGAAAATTTCACAAAATCACTTTGTAATTTGAGGAAAATTGGTGAAAGAAGCTTGCTTCTACTCTTATAGCACTTTTGCTACAACACATGTAGCAACTTATTTTGTTATATCTTGAGGTCCTTGAATCAGATTGTCATGGTTTTTTGTATATAGAGGCATTAAATTGGGATTAAAAAACCCACCAAAAATATCCTTAATCTAGATTACCATTGGCATAAGATGGCAATTTTTCAAATCCGTTGCAACTCCCTGTGTAGATTTGTTGCAACTCCATTATGTTTGTTGCAACTCCATCAAGATTATTGAAAATCCACCATAATTGCTAAAAATAATTTGAGGATGATATTTTTTGAGTTTGTAGGATGGTTCATGACAACTTATACTAGCATAAGTGGATACATAACAAGAAAATCATTCAAGGCAGAAAGAAAAATGTTGACAACAGAGAAGGATATGCATTGGAAAAAGAGAAGCATACATACAACTTGGTTGATACATATGTAATAGGTTGCATGAGGGAATGCAACATATTCATTTTGGGGGAGATGATGGGTTGCATAAATGACACATTTTCTTATCCTGTTGTCCCTATTTTTAATCCCTTTCTGCTTACCTATGATCGTGTATTAGTCCGTTTTAATGCTTATGTGTGGGATTTAGACCCAAAGTATTTTCCATTTCATTTCCTAATTTTTTTGCGCATTATGGTTAAATTTTAGAGAAACGACACATTTTGCATTTATATTTGAAAAATGGGTTAGTCTGTTGATTGTTGCAAACCTAGTTGTCACTATTATTAATTCTATAACAGGAAATCTACGAAGTGGGTACTTGATATTTTTAACATGAGACATTATCAATCATAGACATTTCTCAATAAACTATACCATAATGTTTGATGAATTAGCATTTTATTATTTGTTGCAACACCCACACAAAAGTTGTGACACCTCACAAAAAATGCAACACCCATACAAAAGATGCAACACCACACACAAGCTGCAACACCCACACATAAGTTGCGACACCTCATAGTTTTTGTGACACCTGTGAGTATCATTGTTGTAAAACCTTCTAGTGTCATTGTTGTAAGAGTTGCTAGTTTTGTTGTTGTAACACCTACCAATCCCATTTTTGTAACACCTGCTAGTACTGTTGTTATAAAACCTACTAGTGTTGTTGTTGTAACACCTACCATTATTGTTACTACTACTCTGCGAATAGTTGTGTGGATCCACAAAACCCAATATTCAACCACCACTGACCATGGAAAATATATTCAAATATAAGTTATATGGTTTAATTATGGATAATGGCTTTTCCATGTGCATAAATCGATTTTTCTACAATTTCATATTTTCAGATTTAATTTGGGTAGCTACAATTTATTTTTGGCTATCTCAAATTATGATTTTAATAGTTTGAAGACAAAGGAATCAATTTGTTGGTGGATATGGGTGTAGATTTTATTTTCCATACAACATTTGAAGATCTCCATTGAAGGTATCAAGGATCTAGGAAGTCAAACACTATTAAAAGTCATTTGGGATTTTTTTGACTAAGTTGTTATAACTCTCATCTCATAATTCGAATTTCATATTCAAAGGCATCCTAAATCCAACAGGTGTTAACAAGAATCTTAGAATTCTTAGACAATTTGTTTAGTACCCACAATAATTCCCATATAATTTTTCTACCTTAGGAAAATTAAATGGGTCCGCGCCTTTACTAAATCTCTACCTAACTTGATACCTAAGGCAGACTAGATTCTAAGGTTTGGCTATCATGAACAATGGAGTTTCTTCCTCCCCTTGTTATTGGTCACTGATATTTTCTAGTGTTCATCATGTCTAACCTTTTACAGGGACTTAATCCAAACCTGTCGAACTATTGTAAATATTCAAAAGATTAATGAAGCAATTCAGACCACTTGATTTTTATCCATACTTATTACTTAACTATGCTCCAACCACCTATCAACCCTTTCACAGGAGTAAAGTCATGACGAATCCTCAGTAAGTACTCTAAACACTGGTGATTATTTTCCCATGACCTTCGAAGAACAATCTTACGGGGAATATCCCATAGGAAATTCATAATGAGAAAACACGCCTACCAAGCGTAACATTCATGCATGGTCCATGAAGCACACACTTGTGTGGAATAACGCTTCACAATGATTTATGCAAACCTATCGAAAGAGATCCTCCACCTTCTCTCTTATCCTTCCCCCCTCGTCGAATTGATATAATCCATAAATGGTATCTACATACTATGTTTGAATGAAGACACAATGCAGACCTTGAAAAATATCTCATATCGATCTGGCATCATTCACCTATGATCAACTCGCACACCACATCCCATGAGAACCTGCGAAGTTACCCATGTGGAAGATCCTTACCTAGTTACTATGACAATTTATTCCCTGCACTCGTGAGCCACATGCAGCGAAATCCATTTTCCCATGAACCCACATTTCGAAAAGGATGCTCAATTATGTGTTGTTTCCCACCTGTGAAATAATTGATAAGAATTAATTGCACTGATACTTCAATGATTAACAGGTTGGATAGAGGGTTGATACTTGATCATTCACACATTTGGTATTAACGACTAAGAGTTTACAAATGTCAATTATTTATGTGTCATATCTTTCAGGGTAGTTGATTAATATTTGTGAATTAAAGTTATGTGCTTGATAAATCTAAGGAACTTACATATTTGTAAATATCATGGGTTGCAAGAACAAGGAAATGTATAAAAACACAGGTCACAGATCCATAACCCCACAATCAATGACGACACATCAGGAAAGCAACTGAAATGCGATGACAATGTTTGATACCAGTCACCACATAGGCATTACGGGCTACAACACTTGGGAAGAAATGTACAACATGTTCTGTAATGGAAAATTTCCATAGAACGACCCCGATATCAATATATATCAGAATGTATAGAAGAGTGAAATAAATATCATTGTGGATCAGCCTACAGTCCTACCTTACAATGAAGTGTGCAAGTGAGCATATGATAGTGTGAATACATAAGAACAAACCATCATTAATAGAAAAGGGGAATGTTATTGTACCTCTAAATCCAAACATTTTTCACAATATTTATAAGCTGCCAAAGCCATTGGTATTCCTGAACAAGGGATTTCTAGAGAAATTTACTGTGGAAAATCCAAAGCCAGTAGAGCTTATTCAAGATTGGTGGGATGAGGAAAATCCCTTTGTCTCCAAGCTCAGCAAGGTGTATAATACCCAATATTTTAACCCCCTTATTAGTTATTAATGATAATGATATGAAAATTGTTAGGGGAGGATAATTGCACATGATTCAAGAAGGAGTGGACAACCATGGTGCATGTAGTAGCAGAAATGGGAACAATATTCAATTGGGCATCAATATTAGCCAACATCTACCAGAACGTCCAAGAGACCCATAAGGGAAATCAACCAGGTATTTATATGTATGTCTTCCTTATTGATGCAATTTGTGTGTATGTCCCTAATCCAGAAATGGGTTAGAAATGGAATTTAGACTCTCCCCCTATTCATGTATATTTCTTTGAATTATGGGAGAGTTGGTATTAGGATTTTTTCTATCAAATCTATGAGTACTTAATGCACCAATGTACCGATTTTTTTTCGGCCAGAACCTACAGAGGATATCAACGAAAGCATTAGAAACCTTGCATGAAATAGAAAATTGGTACCTGGAAAAGAATTAAACCTATATTTGTGTGTATGGATGTAATGACCCACCCCACCTATTTCCTAGGTATGTTACAGATAATTTTTTTTCTAGAGAGGTATAATACCAAATAGTGGAAGTTGGCATAGAAGCTTCCCTATAGACAATGAACAAAAGGAGTTTTCCTAGTTTGTCGATCAAGATAGGGAAATAAAAAATGTTAAATATTCTACATGCTGTTGGCACAGGGGAAAACCCAGGGTTCAACTCAAAAAATGCACCAAAAAACCCTAACTACTGGCCCTTTTAACAACACCTTCGAAGCAAATGAAGTCTCACCCGAAGTAGCAATAGTGGGTTGTAAGACAGAGGTGTCTACAACCAGAGGAAATGAAAAATGATTCCAGAACAACAACACAATGAAATATAGAGATTCTTTAACAGTCTTACACTCAGCTTCACGAAGTTAGCTATACCTTCTATATTTAGTATGGAAACAACAATGCAATAAAAATATAACAGATAACAAATAACACAACATCAACCACAAAGAACAACAAGATTTACATGGTTCACCCTCTCCCTAGGGATACGTCCATAAAATTGTGTTTCTTGATATATTAGATGAAAACATACAGTTCTATCTACTCACTTAGTTGCAGATCTCTCTCTTTCTTCCTCTTTATCTCCCCTTTCATTGCGCACCCAGCTGCAGGGTTGATCTTCACACCCAGCTGAAGATCCACAATACAAACTCAATATTGCTATGACCAATAAGAGCGACAATAAAAATCAACAATAATCATAACCAACAACCAATAGTCAACCCTCTCAAGTATTCTAGACATTTATTTATACATTACATGACTCTTGGACAACCTTAGACCGAAGTCTAGGTCTCAAAACCCTAGGTCTAAAACCCTAGATACCAAAACCCTAGGTCCACATGACCCACATTTTAAGGGCTTTGCCAACCTGTTCTTCCTTTGTTTCCACGAGGTGCTCCAAAGCACTCATTGGTGTCTTCTTCCATTTGCTGAGTTTTCCATGATCTATCTTCTTTGATTCTTTGTCTTCCTTGATATTCTCCTTCAACGAATTGCTTTTCCTTACTTCATTCCTTGTTTTCTACTTCTTTACCCACTTTGACCCTTCCTCGATTTATGTGCCTTCCGCACAATTCGTACTTTGTATTTATTCTTACTTAATCTTCACTTTCTTCCTTAATACATAGCCAAAGGCCAACATACCCCCAACACTCACATGTGACTCATCCCGAGTCACTGCAAGATTGAGCCTTCTCTTTACTTGAACTGTAGGTTGTGCGGAGAAGCCTGTTCTTTTTGCTCTGTTCCTCCCTATCATGTATAGTGTTTCTTTTCTGTGTCTAGTACCCAATTTCAATTGCACTTGGTACCTAGACCCTTCCTCCTTTTCTTTTACTAAGAGATGCAAGGCAACTAGTTGTCACAATACAACTTCAACTAGCTCCCATTTACTAAACCATCCTTCCATTCTCCATTAAGTGTCTTCAACTGCACAACTCCTCCTTCTGTAGCATAGGAAACTTTGAATGGGCCAAGCCAATGTGTCCTGAAATTTCCTGGATTCTTCATGAACTTGTTGTCATATAAAAGCACCAAATCTCCTTGCTTAAATACTTTCTTCTTGATATGTCTGTTGTGGTAAGCCTTTTCTTGTTCTTTTTGTACCTGCTGATGAAATATTGCAATGAACCTATCTTCCTCTAATTATATCAACTGCGCGATCTTATATTGAACAACGCCAATGCCATCCATACCTATAAATGCTGCAATTCTTAAACTAGGAACCAAATATTCCATAGGTAATACTACTTCCTGGACATATACTAACTTAAAGGGAGTCTGCATTATCATCTTTTTGCAAGTAGTTCGATAATCCCATAATACTACTGGAATTCTTAAATCCCAATAATCCCCATTAACACTGCAAATATTGGTTAGCATTGTCTCCAAAATCTTATTGAAAGCTTCGAATGTACCATTCGCCTGTGGGTGGTATGGTGTGATCTTCTAATGGTGAAATTCAAACTCTTGAGTCAAGGCTTCAATAGTTTTGTTAATGAAGTGTGTACCTTGATCACTCACAAGGATCTTTGGGCATCCAAATATGGTTATGATATCATCAGAGATGAATTGCGCAGCTGTAGTTTCACTACATTCCTTAACTGCTCTTGCTTCTGCCCATCTGGTCAAATACTTTGTAGAAGTGATGATGTATCAAGCTCTTGTGTGCCTTCCTAGTGGGTTGATAGGTCCCAAAAAGTCAATAGCCCATTTCTCAAATGCTTGTAAATTTAACTGAGGGGATAAAGGCATTTCATCCCTTCTAGATGGCTTCATTTTCCTTTGGCATACATCGCAGGATCTGTAGTATTCGTTAGCATCCTTAGTAAAGTGGGCCACTAGAGGCTAGCTCTAAGAACCTTATGCATTGTTTCTTTTCCTGCATAATGTCCTCCTATGATGCCTTCATGTGATTCTTCCAGAATCAATGGTATTTCTGCCTCCATAACGCATCTCCTCAATATCTCATCCGGTCCTATCTTATATATCTATCCAACTATAAGTTGAAAATCTGCAGCGCAAACTACCAATTGTTTCTTTTGAATGGCTGTATATTCGTGAGGTGCCATTCCTGTAGAAACGAACTGGACTATGTCGGCAAAGTGATCATCGAATTTCTTGATGACTAGAAACTGTGCATCTGGTAGTGTATCATCCAAACTGGTAGGTTCCTCTCCATGTTCTAACCTGGATACGTGGTCAAGTCCCTTATTCATTCTCCCTAGCTTGACCACAGTCTCAAAATCATATTCCTGGAATAATAATATCCATCTGCATATTCTTCCCCCCAACAACAGCTTTTTGACTAAGTACTTCAATACAGAATGATCAGTAAACATATTAAAATGTCCTCCCAACAAGTAGTGTCTAAACTTCTGCAGTGCATATACCATAGCTAAGCTTTCTCTTTCAGTGGTAGTATAATTTATTTCAGATGTAGAAAGATTTCTTCTAGAAAATGCTATAGGGTGGTAAATATCTCCTATACCCGGCTGTGCTAAAAATGCTCCTAATGCAATGGATGAAGCATTGACATGAAAATGGAATTCCTTACTCCAATCTGGGAAAACCAGAATCGGCACAGTGACCATTTTCTACTTTAGTGTGTCGAAGCTCTGCTGGCATTCCTCTGTCCATTGAAACTTAATATATTTCTTTAGTATCTTCTCCATAGGTGTTGTTATCTATGCGTAGCCCTTAATGAATCTTTTTTAGTATCCAATGTGTCCCAATGCAATGTTCAAATGTCTAACTGAAGTAGGGGGAGGTAGATCAACAATGATAGCAATGTTGGAAGGATATACAGACAACATTTTCTTAGAGACAATGTGTCCTAACAACACTCCAAAAGGTGAAAATAAAATACATTTCTTCAAGTTCAGGGCAATCTGACATTGCCTTCACTTATCTAACATTAATATCAAACACTCAATATGATCTTTCAGTAGGATAAAAATGGTCCAATCATCAAAATATGCCTCCAAAAACTTGTTTAAAAACTCCTTAAATGCTTTGATCACCACCCTGGAAAAGATGGTTGGTGCATTCTTCAAACCAAAAGGCATCACATTGTATTGAAAATAACCTCATTCTGTTGCAAATGTGGTCTTATGTCTGTCCTGCTTAGCAATTCTGATCTGGTGATGGCCTAAGAATCCATCTGTAAATGAATAGAATTCTTGTCCTCCTACATTATCTAGAACCTCATCAGAAAAAGGTGTAGGAAATAGATCATGTAAACATGCATCATTTAGTTTCCTTAGATCTACACAAATTCTGATTTCTCCTGACTTCTTATCTTGAACCACCATATGGATGATCCATTTAGATTCTTCAACAGGTTCTACAATTCCTTCTTCCAACATTCTATCTAATTCAATCTTAACTTTCTGCTTGTACTTGGGATTCAATCTGTAAGGTCTTTTCTTGACAGGCCTTGCATCTGGTTTCAAAGGAATATTCGTTTCTCCGATGGTCCCTTTAATTCCCTTCATATCTGTGAAATTGGTTAGAAACAGGTCCCGATACTCATGAAATAGTTCTGTAATCTTACTAATAGTAGCATCATCCCAATAGTCTCCAACATTTGCCAACTTATTCGCTTGCTCTGTTACTTCAGTTTTTGCCATGTTTACATCCCTAGGGTCATCATCCTCATCAACATTAATATTATAACAACCTTGTAACTGTTGAAGGGGCGCAATCCATTTATCTTCTTCTTGATCAAGTGGGGGTTAGGTGCCTCCTCAAAGACCTTCTATCTTACAATTTGTAAAGCTTGATCTTTTGTAGGGTACTAAATTTCAAACAGGAATGTAGCTATAAAGTTTTGGGTCATACCATACCAATCTGTAGTGACGAAGTGTAGTTCTTCTTGAAGATACTAGTTAATAGGCATAGTATCCAAGGTGTTAATGAACTTATGTACCCACTATTCTTTAGGAATCCCGCTCCAGGCTTCCTCACAACTTCGCACATGGTTCTTAGGAAAAATATAACCCGTGTATGAAACTTTGCAACCCTCATCTTGGTCTAAAAAGCGCACTGTCATAAAGGTGCAACATTGTACCCACTCCACGATGTTCTTCTTGTTTGTTTCCCACCATCTCACCGGTGTTGATTTCAAGTCTTCATCTAGTGCCAACAACCTTTATTGTGTAGGTACAATTCCTTCAAATTGAAATACAAATGTCTCTAAATTATTCAAGCCATAAAATGTAGGAAGATCACTTACTTATGTGCCAATCCAACGAATTGCTCTGGTCAATCTAGCACACCTCCACGTAGAGACTTCATACATTATGTTGTGCCAGTTTTCCAATGCTTCTTCTAAATATGATGAGCATGCAATTTCACTTTGCCAACTGAGATTTCCATTTGCTGTAGGATTAATATAATCCCGTTGTCCTGCTGTCAGTTTATAGATTTTCTCTAACTCATAGGCACGATCTTCTTCTCTTATTAGTTATTTGTATCTGTGACCTTCATCAGGATCAAGAGGTGAAATGACCCTAATACCATCACCTTCAAACGTCATTCTTATCTTTTTTAGGTCAACAAAAGTCGAATTTTTGAAATCCCAATCAATTCCTAACAATGCAGGGTAGGGGCAGCTATCATCAACAATTTCAATCACTTCGAAGTCTGCAAATGTCCTCTCTATCAATGTCCACAATGACATGCTCTAGTCTTCCAAAGGGGCTCACTTTATACTGATTAGCCATCCTAAGCCTAATAGGAAAGTAAATCAACTTAGGTTTTCCCATCAATGCCCAAGTTTGCTTCATCATAACATTTACTTCTGATCCCAAGTTGAGGACCACATAGTCTATATTGTAGTCTCCAATCTAAGAACTAAGGTGTAATTCCTTGTTTATCCTCCTTTTTATAGATACTTGATTCACAACTATACTCAATAGAGGATCTATTCTCCCAATTTCATACTGTCTTATTAGGTGTTGTATTTCTTGCACAACTTTTTCATCTTTAATCAAATTGATACAAGTATACAAGAGGTCCATAAGATTTCTTACCTCTTTCCCTTGTCCAACTAGGGCAGACTGGTCAAATGCTATAGGCATTTCACATTCCCTTACTTCTGGCTGTTTCCTAGATGAAGAAACCTATTCTCCTACAAATTCTCTTCTTTCTTCTTCAAAGGTATGCTTTTATTTCCTTGGATCAAACAATTATGTCTTCTCTGTAGCTCTTGTGATCCTTGATCCATTTGTGGTCTTTCTTGGAGTCACCCTGTCTTCTCCTATAACAACTCCTCCTCTAGTAATCACTGCGAATCTAGGATCCTCACTGCAAGGTTCAACTGATATTAGTTGGACTTGTTGGTTTCCACCTCGTCTTTCCTGAATTTTTTCTAGCAGTACAAGATAGTCTTCAATGACATGATCAAATGAATTACAGTAGATGCAAGTAGTACAAGGGTTCTGACAATCCCTCTCCAAGTGATCTGGATGGGGGCAGTTATAGAAAATGATCTGACCTCAACCTCGACCCATTTCTCCTCCTCGTCCCATTCCTTTGAATCCACTGAGAGGGTTGAAGTTTTCTCTTCTTGGGGAATTGAACCGCACAACATTTCCTTATGACTATAATTCTCCTTGAATTCTATATGTATCCCTTGAACTTTCATGCATGAGTTCATAATACCTACAGTCCTTCTCATCATTCCCCACATATTTACAAAATGTGCAATAAATATTGGTAGGTTTTTGGACATATTTCTGCATGTAATAACATTCACCATGGTGATGTCTATTTCTACATACCTCACACTATGGTAAGGTAGCCTGCTTCAAAGGGATAGGCTCTATAGATTCCAAGTATTCATTAAATAAAGGATAATGCTCTTTTTCATGACCTTCTTATTTACATATAATACACCATATATCTTCCCTTTTCTCTTTTCCTTTTTCCTTATTCATATCTTCAACCCGTAAGGATAAACTAGTCAATTGATTCAAAATATGGCTCATACCTGGACCAGATTCTCCTATAGGGATTGCTTCTAGTTTCATTGCAATATCGAGAGCTTCATCCTGTGAAGTGACCTTCTATTGCATCAGAGGAAATCTAATGTGTGGTAGGAGGGAAACTCTAAACCATTCCTTGTTCTATTCGCCTGGGATATAAAAACGTAAATGGCCTGTCAAGGTCTTAAACCTCTGATTGAACTCCCAAACAAGTTCAGTCTTACGCTTCTTGAATTATGCACTGAACACAATATTAATGTCACTTAGTGTTTTAGGCTGTACAGATCCTGTAAAAAACTTCATGTACTGTAACACCCTATTTCCCCCAGCTTGTAAAAATAACTGGACTGGCCAAGAACTATGGAAAACTCATAAATGTGAATATGTGATGTAAATGGACCTTGAGGAAAAGGTCAATAAATGTGAATAACATTATGAATTTTATTGCAGGACTACTGAGAGGGGATGTGCAGAAAAGAGACCACGATGGCGGTGGAAGGCACCTGGAAAGCTGGCGTTAACTTCCACTGATAATTAATACCGTATTTGGACTCCACTGGCCCAGAGAACCAAAAGCGGCTCATTGGCCCCGAATTAAATGTCTCACAGGCTGGTAGGTAGGCGGATTAATGAGGGATGGGAGGTGAACTGCCCATTCGTAGAGCCATCAAGCCTGACCAGCGCGAGGGTAATTGTGCCACATGCAACCTCGCAAGAGGATAAGGCATAGGGTAGAGGCGATTGGGGGGGGACGCGAGGGGAGAACTCTGGCATTATGCAGAGTGAGTGATATCAGAGAGGAAGGATTGCAACCTTCACTCCTGGTCACTGGAAAATAGAGATGCAGTCTCACAACATCGTGGTCTTAGCTCGGGGGTGGCTAGTGGTAAATCCACTGGGAGTCGCTAAGCCTACGGTTGGGTGGAAACGAGCACCCCTCTCAGCAGTTGCTTGACCCCCTAGCGTTATTTCTGATAAGTTTTTTGCCTCTGGCATCTTGAAATATATATATATATATATATATGTTTATTCTGATAATTATGCTCATAAGCTGTGAAACTGTGAATGATTTCATTGTAAGAATGACTATATGGTGTTTTGATCAGTACTAGTAGTTGTATATTTATATGGAAAGACTACGTATGGTTTATGTCCTCATGAATTCGTTATTTGTGTGCGTACTAATCTAATTCAAACTTCACATCTGGTTCTTGGGAGGACGACATCCTTATGTACCTCAGGTAGTACCCTGAGTAAATCTCCCCATAGAAATACCTTCCTTGAAAAGCCCATCAAGAACCGAGAAGGTTGTTGTGAAGGCGTAAGGTCTTGGTAACCCTGCATGAGGAGGAACGATCCTCTTGAAAACCGAGATGACAACATAAGGATGGAATATCGAATCAATGGATGAGATTCCATCGGGAGATCAGTGGTCACTCATGACCATCAGATCAGAAGAAGAAGATGGAGTGTTAAGGGCTTTAACCTTGATAGGTGGTGATCGACGGATGAGATTTCATTGGGAATCTATGAACACACTTGACCATTAGATTGGTAGGAGAAAGTAGGGCATTAAATGCCTTACCACTTTGTTTTCCTATGTCTTCGTGGGTAGCGAAGAGTTTAGGGTCGTAGATCCCCAAGTTTCATGAGAGTATCTGGACCGTGGATCTTTTACATGCCCAGGGAGTCGTGGAAGAATGCATGGGTAGGAATCATCATGAGCTGTCAGATCTTGGATGAAAAACCTGACATTCGTTGGATCTGTCAGGAGTTACCCGAGGGTTAAGACTCCAGTGTATAGGGGAGAAAAACCCCAAAATAGATCTAATTCATCCGATTAGTGGAGGCCACATGTTGAGATATCACCCATTTCAGGAAATCAGAAATCGCAGAATCGGGATTCCTATTGACAAGAGTTCAGGATTTTCCATGGTGAAAACCCCGGGATAGATCTGAGTCATCTGATTGATGGAGGCCGCGCATCATGAGATCTCCCATTTCAGGAAATCAGGATCCGTGAGATCGATAGTCCTGGCGACAAGGGATCAAAACTTTCCTGGGTGGAAACCCCAGAGTAGTTGTGGACCTTCCGATTTAAGGAGGTAACGTGTTGAGAGATTGCCCGTTTTGGGAAATCGAGGATCGGGGATTTGGGAGTTTCGCTGAAAAAAAATCGGGCTCTTTCCTTGACAAATCCTGATCCAGAATGTCGAGACGATAGCATGTGGCTAAGTCCCGATGGACGGACAAGATTCCTTCGTGAAATCTCAGGGTCCGTAACGACCATTCGATGCGAGGAAGGGATGCTAGTTTTACGCTGGGGCGTGAATGTGCATTAGGTTAAGTAGTGAGAAGATCTAGATGGCTAGAGTCCACCCACCCAGATCTACGACTGAGGATGCATTCCGGAGCCCCCTTGCCATTCTTCTTTTAATGTGGGGGGGGGGGGGTCCAGAATTGGACGCGCAACTCTCGAACGGTTGAGATTAATTCATCATGATCAATGGCTCTCAGGTGGATTCCAGACCCCCCTTGCCATTCTGCCTTTAATGGGGGGGGGGTCCAGAATAGTGTGGCATGTGAAGTGGAGCCCCTCCTATCATGTTGACTACCGTGTCGCATTTCCCTCTCTGCCACCTATATTCCACTTAACCGCGCAACGGGGCCGTTTCTCGTTGGATGTTCTCTGGCCCTTTTGGGATTTGTTCCTATTATACATTTGCTAACCCTGTAGGGATTCGTCCCCATTGGCTGATCGCGAGCCCTGTCGGGGTTCGGTAGTTTCCAAGTCAAACGACTCGACCTCACTGTAGCGCCGAGGTGCGAAATATGAAAGAGGTACTACGCTTATTCAGACTATGATTGTGACCCATGACCACATGGGAGCAGGGAGAGAGAAAGAGCCAGCTTACGCTGGTCCTCCATGGATGTTTAGGGATTCTGATTCGACAGAAGACCAGAAAAATCCAATTTAGGTAGTGGGTATGTGACAAAGTGGTATCAGAGCATGGTTACAACACTTGGTTTGCTTGGGCTCAGGCACGAGCCACGTAAGGAGACATTGTCATCTGTGTTTTTCCCTTAAGAAGAAGGATTGCAGGATGAAACTGTAATCTGGGACATGAACTTCGTTGTCCTATTTTAGTGTTAAGATTGTTGATAGATAAGGATTAAGACCCAAATGAAAAACCCCTGTTATATGGGTATACATGTGAAAATATGAATTTATGCACAGGTTATAAAAATGTATTTAACTCTTGACTAATAATCGGTGTTTGTCCTTTCACCTAAGCAGACGATCAACCATGGGAATTTACAGACGCAGATAATGGTGAATCACCAAGATATGGGAGAAGGCTCCCATAATAGAGACGAAGAGTCTGATGAAAGAAGAGCAATGGGAACCTCTCAAAATCTAGCCGAGACTGTGAGGAGTCTCATGGTTGAATTGCAAAGCTGCAAGGCCGACAATGAAAGGATTATGAAAGAACAAGAAAAACAAACTGATAATAATGTAGTGTTACTGAAGAGTTTATCCGACCTACAACAACAAATGCAGCATGAATCCGAAGTGCAGAAACATGGTCGTATCAGTGGCCATACTGAGAGAAGCACCTCAAGAAAGGTCCACCCTAGAGGTAAAGGACCAATTCCAGATGATTCCACTGAGAAGGAAGGTGGCGATTCAGAAGGCTCTTCCAACAGTAGGACCAGTTCCTATTCTCGAAGAAAATAGAAGAAGCAAAAGACTTCCAAGAGTCATAAATTTGAGGAATTCAGAAAGGCCAAAGCTCCCTCCTTCGACGGTGAGATAAAGAAGGGAGAGGAGGCTGAGGCTTGGCTATTTGGACTGAAGAAATATTTTAGAGTCCATGATTTTTAAGAGAATTTGAAGGCCTGAGTGGCCACTTTCAATCTAAATGGAAAGGATTCCATTTGGTGGGAAGACCTTAAGAATATGAAAGGGGTCCGCGAGGAGGACCTGTCTTGGAAACAGTTTGAGAAGTACTTCCGGAAGAAGTATTTGTCGAAAAGATATTTCGATGAGAAGGCTAAAGAGTTTTATGAACTCAAACTGGGGAAACTCACTATAGAGGAATATGTCAACAAATTCCTAGACTTATTGAGATATGTACCCTACATCAAAGCAAAGAAGGCAAAGGCACAATGCTTCATCAATGGGCTACCCAAGGAATATCGGAACCAAATTGAATTTGATGATCCAAAGACCTTAGAAGACACTATACGAAAGGAAACATATTGTCATGAACAATATGGACATCGGGCAGAGTCTCGTGGAGACTGGAAACAGAAGAGTGGTTCGAGATTTCAGAAAAAGGGGATCAAATCCTCAGGATTTAAAAACTACATGAAGAACCCCAGAATGAACTATCCAACCTAGAGTGTACTCCAATAGAAATTTCCATTGTCAGATGGAAATAAAACTTCTGGACCTATACCAGTAAAGACTAATAACCCAAAGAGAGAACCTCTGAAATGTCAGGGTTGCAGAGAAGAGCATCTCCTGAGAGACTGTCCACATCGACAACAGAACAATCAGAAAGTTTATAACGTTCAGGAAGCGACCATAGTCAATGATGTGGCAAGGAGTGTGCCATAGATTTATGCAGCCTTGGATAATAACCAAGCTGACCACCAAGCTTCAGTGGTGGAAATAGAAGGTATGATTTTCAACCATCTGGTGTCTGTTTTGATCGACCCTGGTTCAAATTTGAGTTATATATCCCCTAAAGCTATTGATAAGTGTAAGCTACAACCACGAAAACAAACTAAGCCATGGTTGGTATAGTTAGCCACTAGCACCAAAAGAAAGGTGGTAGAGGTCATACCAGCTTTCCAGTTAATGTTGGGTGAATTCCCCACCCAAGCAACCCTTAATGTATTACCCCTGGGATCATATGATCTATTGATTGGTTTGGACTGGCTGGCCGCCCATAAAGCCAAATTGGAATATTACCATAAAACCTTAGAATGTGTGAGAAAATAATGAAAAAGGATGACTCTCCAAGGGATCCGAAAACCGGTCTCGGTGAGACAAATATTAGCCCTACAAATGAGAAAGTACTGTCGAAAGGGATGTCCCCTATATGCAATACAGGTGTTGAAAACAATTGAAGGTACTAAACCAAGCCCTAATGATCACCCTATCCTGAGAGAATACAAAGATGTGTTTCTGGAAGAGGTACCGGGTCTACCTCCGAGAAGAGACATTAACCTCTCGATAGAGCTTGCACCAGGAGCGGTGCCGGTGTCAAGGACACCCTACCGGATGAGCATACCTGAGTTAGTTGAACTCAAATTGCAACTGAAAGAAATGATGGATAAGGGTTATATTCGACCCAGCGTGTCCCCATGGGGAGCACCAGTCCTGTTTGTGAAAAAGAAGGATGGCACCCTTAGACTGTGTATCTATTATAGACAACTCAATAAAGTAACCATAAATATCAAGTACCCCTTGCCCAGGATCGATGATCTATTCGATTAGTTGGGAGGAGTGTCTATTTTCTCAAAGATTGACTTGAGGTCGAGATACCATCAAGTCCGAATCAAGGGTGAAGACATCCATAAAACTGCTTTCCAGACACGGTATGGTCACTATGAGTTTGTGGTAGTACCATTCGGGTTAACCAATGCCCCTACCACTTTCATGTTCTTAATGAACAATGTAATCAGTAAATTTTTAGATAAATTTGTACTAGTTTTTATTGATGAAATATTAATCTACTCTAAGTATAGAGAAGAACATGAAGAGCATCTTAGACTTGTGCTGCAAGTGCTAAGAGAGCATCAGCTCTATGCTAAATTCACCAAATGTGACTTCTTTCAGAAGAAAATACATTACTTGGGACATGTTCTATCCGAGGAAGGGGTAGTAGTAGATCCTGACAAGATCAGGTCTATCATGGAATGGCCTACCCCAAAGGATGTATCAGACATCAGATCCTTTATGAGATTAGCGGGATACTATAGGAGATTTATAAAAGGATTCTCCAAGATTGGTTGTCCAATCACTTCCCTCCAGAAGAAGGGGACAAAATTTATGTGGACACAACAATGTAAAGAAATATTTCAAACCTTGAAACATCTACTAACCCATGCACCTGTGTTGAAAATCGTAGACCCAGACGTTGACTTCCTTGTGTGCACAGATGCCTCTAAGGAAGGGCTCAGAGGACTCCTTATGCAGAAAGGAAGTGTGATTTGTTATGAATCCCGAAAATTGAACGGACATGAAGTCAACTATGTGATGCATGATCTAGAACTAGCTGCCATAGTGCATGCCTTGAAAATGTGGAGGCATTACCTCTTGGGAAGAAAATTTTTACTTATGACAGATCACTGTGGATTGTGATATTTGTTTGACCAACCAAAGCTCAATGCTAGACAAGCTAGATGGATGGCCCTCCTTAGTAAATTTGATTTCGAAATCAAACAAATCAAAGGGAAAGAAAATAGGGTGGCTGATGCCCTTAGCAGAAGCATGAAAATGATTCACCTGGCAGCAGTGAGTACCTGGGAGACAAATGTCAAGAACAGAGTCAGAAATGCACAAGAAACAGATTCCTTCGTTTAGACTGTGACCCTGTACCTACATCAAGAACCTGCTGGAGTAAAATATGAAGACTACCAGATGACCAAAGGAGGTCTGCTCACTTACAGAGATAGACTGTACATTCCAAATGGTGACGACTTGAAGAGGTTCATTATGGACGAACTACATAAAAGACCATACACTGGTCACCCAGGATACCAAAAAATGATCACTGCCACCCGAAAACAATTTTATTGGCCCGGATTGAAGAAAGACATAGCCAAATATTTGGCCCAATGCATAGAGTGCCAACAGGTTAAAGCAGAACATCGACACCTAGCATGACTATTACAACCTTTGCCCATCCCAGAATGGAAATGGGAAACCATCTCCATGGATTTTATCACTGGATTGCCAACTTCAACCAAGCAGAATGATGCCATTATGGTAGTGGTGGATAAACTGAGCAAGTATGCTCATTTCATCCCCATCAAATCAACCTGCAAGGCGATAGATATTTCCAAGATATTCATGAAAGAGGTATTCAGACTGCACGATATGCCGAAAGAGATAGTGTCTAACAGAGACACAAAATTTACTTCCAACTTTTGGAAATCACTGATGGCTGGTTTGGAGACCAAATTGTTGTTTAGCACCGCCTATCACCCTCAAACCGATGGACAGACAGAACGAGTGAATCAAATATTAGAGGATATGTTAAGGATTGATGTAATGCATCAACCTAGGAAATGGGAAGACTACCTGCCATTGGTAGAATTCACCTACAACAACGGCTACCAAGCCTCCTTAAAGATGAGTCCCTTCAAGTTCCTCTATGGTAGACCGTGTAATACTCCAGTTAGCTGGAGTAATCCTATAAATAGGATTTCTGTTGGAACCGACATGTTGAAAGAAATGGAACACGAAGTGACTCAGATAAAACAAAACCTGAATATTGCTCAGAACCGACAAAAAAGTTATGCTGATCAAAAGAGAACTCCAAGAGAGTTCAAAATGGGAGACCATGTATATCTCAGAATTAAGCCCAGAAGGAGTTCCTTGAAAATGGGAGCTTGTGCCAAGTTGGCACCTCGGTATTGTGGACCCTTTGAGGTTCTAGATAGAGTGGGACCTGTAGCCTATCGGCTAGCACTTCCTCCCACAGTAAAAGAACATAATGTTTTCCATGTTTCATTATTGAAGAAATATTTACATGATGCTAATCATATAATTGACTGGTCTGTGATCCAGGTGGAACCGGAGGGAGAATTTCTACCAGAACCCCAATGCATATTGGATAGAAAGGAAACCCCACTCTGGAACCAAACCATTGCACCGATCAAGGTGCAGTGGAAACATTTTGACCCAGATGAGGCTACATGGGAAATGGAGGATGCCATGAGACAAGCATATCCGATTTTGTTTACTTATGTACATGCAATTCATGTTAGTAGATAAGAACATTGAGGACGTTGTTCCTTTTAAGGGGGAGGGAATTGTAACACCCTATTTCCCCTAGCTTGTAAAAATAACTGGACTGGCCAAGAACTATGGAAAACTCATAAATGTGAATATGTGATGTAAATGGACCTTGAGGAAAAGGTCAATAAATGTGAATAACATTATGAATTTTATTGCAAGACTACTGAGAGGGGATGCGTAGAAAAGAGACCATGATGGCGGTTGAAGGCACCCGGAAAGGTGGTGTTAACTTCCACCGAGAATTAATACCGTATTTGGACTCCACTGGCCTGGAGAACCAAAAGCGGCTCGCTAGCCCCAAATTAAATGTCTCTTAGGTTGGTAGGTAGATGGATTAATGAGGGATGGGAGGTGAACCGCCCATCTATAGAGCCATCAAGCTTGACCAACGTGAGGGTAATCGCGCCACATGCAACCTCGCAAGAGGATAAGGCGTAGGGTAGAAGCGATTGGGGGGTGACGTGAGGGGAGAACTCTGGCATTATGCAGAGTGAGTGATAGCAGAGAGGAAGGATTGCAACATTCGCTCCTGGTCACTTGAAAACAAAGACGTAGTCTCACAGCATCGTGGTCTCAGCTCGGGGGTGGCTAGTGGTAAATCCGTTGGGAGTCGCTAAGCCTACGGTTGGGTGGAA
>ML779853.1:180873-270042 GCA_009831015.1 Picea engelmannii
CTTATCATAAATAGCTTATACAATGTTCAAGAGATAACTCAAACCAATATAGAAAGTCCTCCCCAAGAGATGCACCACCCTTCTTCTCCTCTCTCCAACTGGTAATTGCATCTTGCCTCATAAGAGAATGAGCAAGTGAGTTGTGTGTTTGAAGTGAGGCACTAGCCTCTTATTTATATCAGACTGGCACATGTGAATGGTCACAACTGGCAGGGCTGAACTATCACTCTGGGTGGGAAAACCCACCTTTAATTAATTCTGGGTCTTCCATTATAACTGTTGGGGCCAACTTCTTATTCTATCCTTTGTAATTGTCCGATGACCAATCTGCAAAAGGGTATTTGGTCCTTATACAATTACCGACATGATTAATCCTCAGTGGGGATTAATCCAATAACAATAACAATAATAATGACATGATTAATCTGTAATGGGGATTTAATCCAATAACAAAATAATAATAAGAATTCTCTTCGCAGTTACATTATTTCAACACTCCCCCTTAACAAGAAGGGTATTCTTCATCAGCATCAGGCGAGAGAGGTCTACATCATCAGTGGCATATGGAGGACAATATCATCAATATCATCTTGAACCATTGTCTAGCACATTTACGAGTCATCGGAAGTTTTCTTCATCAACAACATCATCATTCTCGAAGGAATGCTATCATCATCTGCATCAAATATGTATTAGTAAAAATTATACCTCATCACAACACTAGGTTGGCACATCACAGTACTACACTAGCTCAATGTCACAGCGGTTAAGCTGGTAGCTCAGTGTCAGTCACATCTTGCTTTACATCTAACAACTAGGTTAGAAGCAAGTAATATCATCATCTTGCTTTACATCTAACAACTAGGTCAGAAGCAAGGAATCACATCGTCATGCTTTACGTCTAACAACTAGGTTAGAAGCATGACTCATCTTGATTTATGTCTAAGAACAAGGTCAGAAGCAAGGAACACATCAAAATCTCACTTTACATCTAACAACAAGGTTAGAAGCGAGGAATCATCTTGCTTTACGTCTAACAACTAGGTCAGAAGCAAGGAATCAATGACGTTATGCTTTACGTCTAACAACTAGGTCAGAAGCATAACTCATCTTGCTTTATGTCTAACAACGAGGTCAGAAGAAAGGATCACACAGTGTCATGATTTACGTCTAACAACGAGGTCAGAAGCATGACTCATCTTGCTTTACATCTAACAACAAGGTCATAAGCATGACTCATCTTGCTTTACGTCTAACAACGAGGTTAGAAGCAAGGATCACACGACATCATGCTTTACATCTAACAACGAGGTTAGAAGCATGACTCATCTTGCTTTACGTCTAATAGCGAGGTCAGAAGCAAGGAATACATCTACTCCCCCTTTCAGGGAGGGTCCTTTCGGACAATACCAAGATTATCTCGAAAGTGTTCAAACTTTACACAAGATAGAGGCTTAGTCAACACATCAACAACCTGTTCATCCATGCTAATGTACTGGAGCTTCAAGGCTCCTCTCTGTACCATGTCACAGATGAAATGATAGCGGATCTCTATGTGCTTCGACCTGTCGTGGAACATAAGATTCTCTGTCATTTTAATACAGCTTTGATTGTCACATATAATCGCGGTTGCTCTGATCTCCAAATCAAATAGGCCCGTTAGCAACCTTCAAATCCATATAGCTTCGTAGCTAGAAGAATATGCGACAATGTACTCTACTTCTGCTGTGCTGAGAGCAATACTGGATTGCTTCCTACTCTGCCACAAGATCATAGTTGATCCCAAACTGAAACAACATCCGGAATTTCTTTTTCTGTCAGCAACGCTTCCTACCCAATCTGCATCAGTATATCCACTCACTGTGAAGTCATGATCTCCATCATAGCTGAGACCATAATCCATTGTACCTTTAAGGTACCTCAACACATGTTTTGCAGCCACTAAATGAACACGCCTGGGCCCTACCAGAAACTAACTCAAGGTATTCACTGCAAAACAAATGTCTGGTCTGGTGTTCGTCAGGTACATCAACGATCCAATAATCTGTCTGTACAGAGTGGCATCTATCAAATCCGACGAAGTATCGACTAGCAGCTTCAACTTTGATTCCATGGGTGTATTCATGGACTTGCATTCTAGCATGTCGAATGTATTTAAGATTTCGACCATGTACTTCCCTTGGTTAAGGAAGATTCTTTCCAGACTTTGCATTACCTCAAGACCTAAGAAGTAATGCATTAGGCCAAGGTCTTTCATTTCAAATTCTGCGGCAAGTCTCTGTTTACATTTAGCGATGAGCTTTTATTCTCCAGTTAAGAATAAGTCATCCACATACAATACTAGTATTACTGGTTCATTCTCCATGATCTTGAAGTAGAGATTTGAATCTGCTTTACTCATGGTAAAGCCCAAGCTCATCAAGAAACTGTCTATATGGCCATACCAAGCTCTGGGAGCTTGCTTCAATCCGCATAAGGCTTTCTTCAATCAACAGACATGAGACTTCCTGTCTTCAACCTCAAATCCTTGGGGTTGCTCTATATACACTTCCTCTTCAATGACACCATTCAAAAAATCTATCTTCACATCCATCTGGTGCAACTTCCATTTCATCTTGGCAACAAGAGATATAATGGTTCTGATTGAAGTGTATCTGGCCATAGGAGAGAATGTCTCTTCATAGTCGATTCCTTCCTTCTGGGAAAATCCATGAGCGACAAATATTGCTTTATATTTCTCAATACTTCCATCAGTAGCATGTTTTATCTTGAAGAACCATTTTGATGATACCACATCCTTACTTTTTGGTCTGGGAACTATTTCTCATACATCATTCTTTATTATGGATTGGTATTCCTCTGTCATGGCATCTGCCCATTCCTTCTTCTAGATGGCTTCTTCAAAACATGTGGGTTCTTCATCAAGTAGATTGCACATCAAATCCATGTAGCTGGAGAATGGCTTTGGTCTCTTCACCTGTCTCATGGTTCCTTATGGAACACCATACTTCTCTCCATATTGAATAAGCTCTCTTGCCCAAGAAGGCTTTCTTTTATGGGATAAGGTCATTTGAGGAGGTTCTTGAACTTCTACTATATCATGGTCTTCTAGAAGTTCCTTATCAGGGGAAGTTACGACTTCCCTCACTGGTTCTGCAGCTCTGGGAACTTTCCTCATTGATTCTGCAATCCTGGGATTTATAGGTTCGTCTTCATATACTTCTTCAAGCTGGCATCTTCTTGATTTCTTAAGTGTTGCTTCTTCATCAATGGTCACGTCCCTGCTGATCTCAATATGGCGGTGAACAGGTATGTAAATTATGAAGGCTTTGGATACCTCACAGTATCCCACAAATATTCCCTTCTTTCCAGAGGGTTCCAGCTTGTTTATTTTCTCTTTCGGTATATGGATAAACACTGGACAACCAAATATTTTGAGATGGCTTACCTCTAGCTTCTTTCTGGTGAACATCTCTTCTAGTGTCTTGAGCACAAGTGCACTATGGGGCAATTGGTTCTGCACATAAACAACTGTCATTGCTGCTTCTTCCTGTAAGCACATAGGAAGATCTTGATCTTCATAGCTTCCAGAATGGTTATGTTCTTCCGTTCAGCTACACCATTTTTTTGGAGATATTGATCCCAACATCTTTGCAAATATTCACGAATTCTTTTGAGGTATGTTTTCCTCCATTATCTGACCTGAGTATCTTAATATTCCTTACATAAGGGTTCTCTTATCAAGGCTTTGAATTCCTTGATCTTGTTGAATACTTCAAATATATCCAGGTCTTTTATGAGAATAATCATTAATGAATGATACATAGTATACATACCCACTATTGGAGGATGATGGTATTGGGCCACATACATCTGAATGGATGAGCTCTAGGACTCCTTCTACCTTGCTGTCCCTCTTCAAAAATGGTTTCTTGATGTTCTTCCCTTGTGCACATCCATCACATACGCCTTCATGGTCATATTTGAGTTCTGGTAAACCTGTGACAGCTTTGCACATGTATGGTAGTGCCTTGGAGTTGATGTGGGCTAATCTTCTAGAGTTCACATGGATTCTTCAATAGCGTGGGTCATGGAAGCTTATGAGTGACCCACCTTCTTCTTTTCCACTAATGATTGCTTCATTTATGATTTCTTCTTTAGCACGTTTCTTTCTGCAACCTTTGCTATAGCTTCCTCATGTGACCTGGAGCAGGGTCAACAAAACAACAAGCAAGAATAATATCCTTCTTGATGATAAAAAGCAATAACATGAACAATCATCACAGTAGCTCCTTTAGAGATTATTACTTATAATTTAGCAAATATTAAAGGTAAGGAATACAATACAAAATGAGGTCAACACTCTCTTAGTGTTGTGACCAAGCATTCTTCCATGGCAATCTGAAACTAACACACGAGGTTTCTCCTAGAGGAAGTGTTAGTCATATCAGACAAAGTATTCTCACATGTTATCAAGTATAATACTTTACGATGATTTCTATCTCAACTAAAGTCATTATCTTGTCATATGTACCTTTGAATCTTGATTAATCAAACCTGGAGCCTTGTCCTCAAGAGTGAGTGCTTGCTTTTCTTCCAAGTCTCCTTCACTCAAGTGAAGAGTACTTTCTTGAACCTGTCTGTTGTATTAAGACAATATGCTATCTTGACAAAAGGTTAGGTTAGAGGATAAGCTCTATGATCAACTTTTAATCCTTCTAATGACTTGATCATAGCTTCAACATGCAACACTGATCAAGATAATTTCATAACAAATAGATGCATATTAGAATAATCACACTTGGGTTGCATCATTCCTCTGAATGTGTTGTATCTTGAGATCCTTCTGGATCTATGGCAAAAGATCCCTTCTCTTGCAAATACTCTTTAGGGTTTAACCATTAACCATATGTGAGTACATACCTCGGATAACATTTGTAGGAGTGGCTCCATATGGCAGCAGTGGTAATCATTACAAAAAACTTCAAGAGTGATTACAACTGGTTCTACGGCTGCAACTGCAACTGGTACTGCAACTGGTTCTGCGACTGCAACTGCAACTGCAACTTAGGGTTTTATGAGGAAGCCCTAATTTTTCAAACTTCAAATTTTGAAATTCTGATCTAGTGGATAGATGCATTGGGATGAGGTGAGTTAGCTGGTGCAGTTGGAATTTCTAAAATCCAACTTTTACCCCTTCAAATCCGATCTGCGGATTTCTGGACTGGTGCTTCTGGTTTTCTGGTACTCTGGTACTTATGGTACTCTGGTTTTTTGGTACTTTGTAAAACTAGGGTTTCACTTTCTAGGAGATCTAGCCACTGAAAATGTGTGCTCTAAGTGCCAAAATGATCCTTGGGGGAGGGCACAACTTTCTAGGTGGTTAGGGAGCTGAAAATACTCACTTTTGCAAAACCCTAATTTTTGGGTACGGTAACAGTGACGTTTTTCCTCTTGAAAATTATGCTTCCTTCGGGTTGGCTCTGATACCATGTTAATGTTTATGCCATTATTATAGTTCTTTGCATTTCAATAGATAAGAGCATCATAAGAACAAGATCACTGAGAAATACACATTCACAAGAGACACAACATTTATCCCGGGAAACCCTCTAGCAGAAGAAAACCCAGCAAAAACTTCCTTATCATAAATAGCTTATACAATGTTCAAGAGATAACTCAAACCAATTCAGAAATTCCTCCCCAAGAGATGCACCACCCTTCTTCTCCTCTCTCCAACTGGTAATTGCATCTTTCCTCATAAGAGAATGAGCAAGTGAGTTGTGTGTTTGAAGTGAGGCGCTAGCCTCTTATTTATATCAGACTAGCACGTGTGAAAGGTCACAACTGGCAGGGTTGACCTCTCACTCTGGGTGGGTAAACCCACCTTTAATTAATTCTGGGTCTTCCATTATAACTGCTGGGGCCGAATTCTTATTCTTTCCTTTGTAATTGTCCGATGACCAATCCGCAAAAGGGGATTTGGTCCTTATACAATTACCAACATGATTAATCCTCACTGGGGATTAATCCAATAACAATAATAATAATAATGACATGATTAATCCACAATGGGGATTTAATCCAATAACATAATAATAATAAGAATGCTCTTTGCAGTTACATTATTTCAATAGTCTTTGAGTGTCTGCGCAATGATTTGTATCTGTTCTTCTGCATTTCTCGTGGCTTCCTGCGCACTGTCTAGAATTCTTGTGAGGACTTCCTTCAAATTTTGGTCTACGTTATCTACGCACTGCTTCTCCTCTTGTGTCTCCAAATTTACCTAATCTACCACTACTTCTAGTGCATCCTTTCAATTTCTAGTTGCTTTCAATTCCATCACGTCTGTTGTAGCTCGTGATTGCACTTAATGTGCGACACCGACTTGTAGTTTGGACAATGCCTTTGTTGGTATTTTAGTTAGTACCAATTGTACCTATGCCAAGTCTTTGAGTGGTGTCTGAGCTATGGCCTCATCGACCTGAAACATATATGTTGTTATCTGGATGGTGTCTTCTTCATTCTGCGTGCTCTTGTCCTTGGATTTTGTCACTCAAGTGATTGATTATGTTCCCCTTTCCTGCCTTTGCACTGCTTGTATCTTTTACAATACGTGCTTAATATCGACCTCTTCGAACTCATTCGATGCATGATATTGTACCCTCTCTGCTAAAATATCGGCATCGTCCTTGGTAATTGTGTATTCTGGAATTTGTTTATGGGCCTTGACCTTCTTGCATGACCCACTTGTATGTATTATTGGTCGTTTGAGTGGCCTTGTCTCTTGCGGAGTAGATGCTAACATGGTTTCCTACGTTGTTGTGTCCCCCCTTCCTTGTTCTTCCCGCACTGGAGAATTTTACTTCTTTCCTATCTGCGCATCCTTCTTTGGGGTGCTTCCCTTCTTTTGTGCCACTGTCTTTTGACTGGGCTTCCCTTACTGTGTTGGTTTCTTGGCTATAGTTCTGCCCTCTGCAGATGCCTTGGACAAACATACTGCCACTTATTTTCCTTTTGGAATGTCCTTAGTAATGACTGAGATCATCCAATAATCCTTCTAGTCTCTCATTTCCATTTCAAATTCCTCTACATTAATGCATAATCGAAGTTGTAGCCATTTCTCTGGATCCCTGCGTGCTTTGATCCACATGTTGTGTTAGGTAGCCTTAAATTTGGCTATCCCCTGATACTGCACGATGACTTCCAGAGTTATCCTCCATGTGTTCGCTATGCTATCTTGTATTCCATTGAGGTATCAAGAAAAAGTGTTGGCATTGCCACCTATTCTCTTGGAATCTGAAGTGCTTCCCATCGACGTGTACCGTGTTGCGCAAAAAAGTCCTACTCTGTCGCAAAAGTATTAGTAGGGAGGCTCTTTCCAACTAATTAATGCTATCAAAATCATTATCCAAGAGTAATGGAACTCTTTTCCCAAGTCTTGTGCATCCTTGCAGTCATATGGGAACATGTTCAGTAAGTATGGGGCCCAACTGAGCATGGTTTCATTTACGCACTGTGCTGCTGCTGCAACAACTCCTGCAGGGACCTCCTCCTTGCAACATTTACAAAGTAGCTTGCATGCCATTAGCTTCACTTCCATCTGAGTGATTGCATCCTTGATTCTCTTTATAATTATGTCATGCAAGCCTCTATCCATCCCATATGTCTTCTTCATCTCTTTTGCAAGAGACTTTTCTTTGGTTTTATTGTCCAGGTACTACGCGAGCTTCTCGCCATTTGATGGTAGGCATGTGATGAATGCAATGACCTCCACATTTATTGATACTGGTTCTTCCAACCAAAAAAATTCTCCATGGAGGACTTCCAACAACTACTTGACGCAATTTTTCACATCTTTCCCCCATCCGATATGAGGAATCTCTAGAAAATTCAGAATCCCTGTGTTTTCCAAGCCTGCCACCCATTGCTTTGGCTGTAGTATTGGATATCCTAATGGCTCAGTGCTCAGGATATCCATATACACCTTTTGTGTAAATTATGGGAATTCGTTGGTTTCAGAAACATCATGGTCAACATATATTATCCTTTCGACGCAACCCAGTAGACATATGGTCAACATATATGTCCCAACATACGGTCAACATATATGTCCCAACCTCTGGTTGTGCCTTCTAGCTTGAATCTGGTTGCCACATGATGTATTCAAGTTGTATTTCCTCCTACTGTGTGGACCCAAACATAGGTTTTGGGCTTGGTCCTTCAGACTTTATTCTTTTGCTATCACCACCATTTATTCTGTGGGTTGCTTTGGCCGTGGTAGGTTGTTGTGGGTTTCATGTGGTTAATCCGTCTTGGCCCTATGCACCATCATGTGAATCAATATCCATCCCAACCATCATTGTGGCCTTCTCTTCCTCTTCTACTAGTATGGCGCTCATTGGTTCGACCTGTGGAAAAGGAATTGTGTAAACATCAACAATTCCCTCTCTTTGTGTAAACTCTTGTATCTCCTCTGCAGTTTCCTGCAGTGACCTATGGATGATGCACCTTTTTTGTGCTATTTTTCTAGGTGCACTAAACTTTGGAGGTTCCATCTTGGGTACTTCTTCCTTCCCCGATTGAGCTTCAACTACTATGATCATTGAATTCTCCTCTTTGCCTCTCATCTTTGTGCTCCTTAGTTTCGTGGGTTTGCAAATGCACAATGTGTGTCATTTAGACCGCTATTTCATTATATATAGGGCGTCATAAATTCCCTAAATATTCTCAGAGAAGCTTCTTTTATGGTTATTAATGCGTTAAATCTTGTCGAGTATGCTTCGTTGAGTTCCATAAATTCCCAATTCACTCCTTTTTACCCCAACGACCATTTTTTTACTTTTTCGACCGTTGGCCCAGTTTCTAGTGCTCTGAAATTTTTCAGTGTGCCATACATTTATGTTGTGAATTTTTCCTTAGTGTGCAGTGTTTTCTTCCTGTCAACCATATGTTGTGCATGGTCACTTTTTATTTTTGTCGTGTTGTTTCCACTATCTGCAGTGCATGATATTTCCCATTACTTTGTATTTTTTTCTTTTTTTACCTTTTTCTTCCTTTTTCTCCTTTTTCTTCTTTTGTCTTCATTTTTATGAGTTTTATTTCCTAATATATACTATAGTACACTATATAAATGACTTTATTAATGTGTTGTAACTTTTAAGAATTAGTAGGTCGATTGTCCCTGCACAGTTTCAGTCAACTACCATTGATCATTCCTTTCATTTATATTCCTCCTAAGTCCTTTAGTTGTATAGATCCCCCATCTATGACAATATTTACTTCGTATGGCCCTAGCCAATGCATTCTAAACTTACCAGGGTGTTGGAAAAACTTACTGTCATAGAGTAGAACTAGGTCTCCTTCCTTAAAACTCTTCTTTTTAATATGTCTGTCATGCCAAGATTTGTCTCTTGATTTCTATACTTCCTGGTGAAATCCTACTAGAATCCTGTCCTCTTCCATTTCCATTAGTTTACTTAGCCTCTCTTGTATTGTGCCTCTTTCTGTCATGTTGATAATTGTTGCTATGCGCAGAATGGGTACAAAAAATTCTAATGACACCACTTCTTCCTGCCTGTACACCAATCTGAATGGTGTTTGTCCTGTCAAATTCTTGCATGTGGTCCTGCATGCCCATTGTACTGTTGGTATTTTCAAGTCCCAATCATCCCTGTTGACATTGCAGATCTTCGTCAAATAATTTTCCAAAATATTATTGAAAGCTTCTACTGTTCCATTTGCCTGAGGATGATAAGGTGTACTCTTCTTGTGATAGACTTCAAACTCCTCAGTCATAGCTCTGATGGTATCATTAATAACATGAGTGCCCTGGTCACTCATCAGAATCTTAGGACATCCAAATCTGATGATCACTTGCTTAAACAAGAAGTGTGTTGTTGTCTTTGCACTACAATATTTGAATGATATACCTAGCTTCTAAACTTTTTACTGGTGGATTAATAGGTCCCATAAAGTCTATTTCCCATTTTTCAAATACCTGTAAAGTCACTTGTGGTATTAGAGGCATCTCATCCCTTATGTTGGGTTTGCCAACCGTCTGATAGACATCGCATTTCTTGAAATATTCCTTGGCATCTTTATGGATTGTTGGCCACCATAGTCTTGCATGCAATACCTTCTGCACGGTATCTTTATCTACATAGTGTCCTCCAACTATACCTTCATGAGATTATACTAAAATTCTATGCCTTTCATGTTCCAATACACATCTTCTCAAAATTCTATCTGTTCCCATATTATATAAATGTCCT
This sequence comes from Picea engelmannii, assembly GCA_009831015.1. Lineage (NCBI taxonomy): Eukaryota > Viridiplantae > Streptophyta > Pinopsida > Pinales > Pinaceae > Picea > Picea engelmannii. The sequence goes on from ML779853.1 coordinate 191,148, forward strand.
TCTTTGAGTTGGTAGTTTGCAACTCTCACTACCATATTTTTCGTCTGTGCAGTGCTAAAGTCTTGTGGTGCAACCCCTATGATTAATTATTTAATAATATCAATGAAGTATTCATCAACTACCTGTACTGAAAATAATTGTGCATCGGGGAATTTGTCTTCCAAGTTAGTAGGTTCTTCTCCATTAGTTACCCTTGACTGGTGGTCAGGTCCTACATTCATCTTCCTTGGTTTGACTATCACTTCAAAACAAAATTATTTAAATAAAAATATCCATCTACGGATTCTCCCCCCCAACACTAGTTTGTTAACTAGATATTTGAGGGAAGAATGGTCTGTGAACATTTTAAAGTGTTTACCCAGTAAATAGTGCCTGAACTTCTGAAGTGAATATATCATGGCTAGGAATTCTCTTTTTGTGGTGTTATAGTTCTGCGTTGATTTTGATAACTTTCTTCTTACAAAGGCTATATGTTGGTCTAAGTCCCCTACTCCTAGATGTGCCATAATTGCTCCAATTTCTATGGATGATGCATCTACATGCACATGAAATGTATTTTCTCAATCCGGGAATACTAATATAGGTGTTGTTACCATATTTTCTTTTAAAGTTTCCAATTCTTGTTGACAGTCTTCATTCCACTGAAATCTAGTGTCCTTTAACAGTTTTTCCATTGGTGCAGTAATCTGTTCATATCCCTTTATGAAATTCCTGTAATAGGATATATGTCCTAGTGTTTCTCTTAACTAGTGCACTGACTTTGGTGGAGGTAAATTTACAATGATTGCAATCTTAGTAGGGTCCACTAGTAAACCTTGTTTACACACTATATGTCCCAAAAATATTCCAAAAGGTGTACCAAAAATGAATTTCTTGATATTTAATGATATATGACATTGCATGCATCTTTCCAACATTAATATTAGTACTTCTACATGGTCCTTTAATAGACTATATACAATCCAGTCATCCAGATATACTTATAAATATTGATGTATGAATTCCTTAAAAGAAACTATGACCACTCTTGAAAATATGGTTGGTGCATTCTTCAGCTCAAATGGCATGACTGTATATTGGTAGGATCCCCATTTTGTAGAAAAAGTAGTCTTATATCTATCCTCTAGATTTATTTTGATCTGATGGTAACCCGAGAATCCATGTGTGACTGAATATGCTTCATGGCCTCCCACATTCTCTAAGACTTCCTCTGTAAAATGGGTAGGGAAAGGGTCATGTAAGAAAGAATCATTGAGTTTCCTAAGATATACACAAATCCTTATCCTTTCTTGCTTATTTTATTGGACTACCATAGGACTTATCCATTCAGATTCCTCTACTGGTTCTATGATACCAACTTCCAACAATTGGTCAATTTCTACTTTCAACTTCTCCTTATACATTGGCTTCAGTCTGTAGGGTCTCTTCCTGATAGGTCTAGCCTCAGGTTTGAGGAGTATCTTCATCTCACCTAGATCCCCTGCTATGCATTTCATCTCTGTAAAGGTCATTGGAAATAGGTCACTATATTCATGCAATAACTCTTTTATTATTTGTACTTTTTTCTCATCCCAATAGTCTCTAATACTTTCCATTTCAGGGTTTTCATTCATTCCAATATTGACTTTCTTAACTTTGATTGGTGCAAAAAATAATTTTGATTCTAGAGATGGACCTTCCACCTCTCTTTCTCCGTCAATTTATCTAATCTAAATATTGCACAAATCATCTTCATTTGGTGCTTCTTCTTTAACATGATAGCATGAAAGTAACTCTTTGGCTATCTGTCTATTCTATTGTTGATGTTTTGTCATGATTTCAACTTGTTGTTCATCAATAAATATCATTCCTCATATCATATTTAGCCCTAAATCAATGTTTGGGTTCTCATGTTCAAATTATAAGGTTACTATAAAATTTTGTTGTAATCTTGTCCATTCTGTGGTGCCTCTGCGCATCTCCTGGTCTATATACTAGTTCCATGGGATTCCTTCCAATGTATGGATAAAGTGATGGGGCCATTCTTTTGGTGGTGTCATCCTCCACTATGTTCTGTACTTCTCCAAGTGTTCCACTGGTGTGCCTATCCCATCATACTGATGGACTATATTGTTTCCTAGTTTTGCACCAAATCTAATGCGCAATAATTCTTTACATTAATACTAGACCTGAATTGTTTCGTTATGCGCACCCCACCATCTTGTAGGTGCTTTATTGAGTGAAATACCTAGGGATAAGAGCCTCTAATTTTATAACACTTTCTCTACATATTTTTTCAGAAATTCCTTTAATTCATTTATTCCATGAAAATTGGGAGGTTCTATTATCTATGTACCAACCCATATTACTGCACGGTCTATTCTTGCACACCTCCTTATAGAAACTTCATGTAATCTTTGTTGCCAATTATCCAAACTTGTATATTAGTCAGAATCACATGATGTAATGCTTCTCCAGCTGAGTACCCCATCTGCAGTTGGGTTAACATAATATTATTCTCGTGCAGTGGTTCTGTACAACTAGTTTATTTATTCCAAATCCAAACAAGTGGCCTCTACAAACCGTTCTCCCTTGGAAGGATCCAATGGTGCAATGATTGTATATTCTCCTGATTCAAAAGTTATTTTTCTTGTTTTCAATTTGATTATAGCTTGGTTATCAAATGGCCAATCCAGTCCAAGTAATGTTGGGTAAGGTGTTGTGTCATCTACTATCTCTATTACGTCAAAATATTTCATAGTGAACACTCCATCCAAATCCATTGTCACACCTTTAAGCCTTCCAATAGGTAACACCCTGTGTTGATTTGCTAGTTTCAGCTGAACACATGAATAGCCTAGTGTGGGTTATCCCATACACTACCCAGTGCCATGTCTTCTTAGGAAAGACATTTACTTCAGATCCTAAATCCAGTATAGTATCACCCATATTAAAATCCCCAATGTCGGCATTCAGTCTAAATTATCTGCTTGTCCTTCTTCTTGTATGGAGATGATTGACTGTTTTCTGTTCTAAATTTTCTTCCACCTTGGTGTTACATCTTTCTAGCATATCTTGTAAAACCTTAAAAAATGATGGGTCATTCAATAACTTAACACAAGATTGTAGAAAAGTCTTTATGGTACTTACTTGCTCTAAAGGTTGTTCTTTATTGGTACATTCCATTGAGAATGACATCCCATATATTGGTGGATTTTCAAGTTGCTGTGTGACTGATGTACATGCAAAATTATGCTTGAGACACTCCTATATGGCTTCCTTAAATGTTTCCTTTTCTTTCCGCGTGTCAAACTGCTTCTATGGATCAATGTTCTTCTTAACCCATTTGTGTTGATCTGGATCACGTGATACTGCATTAGTGTCTATCTTGGCTCCTCCTCGAGTGGATATATTGATGTTTCTTCCATCATCCTTGGATTTTGCAAAGATCCACTGGATATTCTGGTTGTTTTGGTTCCTTTTTTCTTGGATCTTCCCCAACAATGTCAAACAGTCTTATGTGTCATTATCTACTGCGTGACAGTACATGCATGTCGATGGTGGGAGTGGACACTCCCTTGCATAATGTACTAGTTGTTTTAAGTTGTGGCACACTACTGGTCCTATGCCTCATCCAAATCCTCCTCTACATCGTCCTCCACCTCTATATCCACATCGATCTCCACATGGCGTGTTGTATTGAGGTACCTAGTTATACTACATAGGATTATATTGCGGTTGTGCATTATTATACTGTGGCTGAACACTATTGTATTGATGTTGTGCATTATTGTATGGTGGTGGTACCTGGTTGAATTGAGGTGCAACTTGACCTATCATCATTTCTTCTTGCACCCTATAAGTATCTGAAGTTTTTTTCTTTGATCAACTCCATCGTCCTACAATCCTTATCATCATGACCCAATGACTTGCAAAAATTGCAATATGAACTTTTTGGTACTGTCTTATATTTCTGCATCATTGGAAAATGATATAGATCATGCTCATGTGTCTTACAAATCTCGCACCATGGTCCTTCTATTGGCAATGGGTTTGGCACCCCTGTCGCCATATACTGCACGAAATTTGGACATTCATTCTTATGGTGTCCTTATGTCCTGCATAGGGTACACCAAACAACTTCTCTTTTCTCTTTACCCTTATTATGGTTAAGTTGAAACGATATTCTTCAAATCCTCCTTCAGCTCTTCTATTGTTGGATTTGTCTGCTGGTACTGGTTTTATTCTTTTTGTAAGGCTGCCTGCAGAGCCTCTTCCTGAGTTTGGAACTTCTGTTGTCTTAATGGATATTTCAAGTGTGGTAACAATGAGTTCACAAATAAATTCCTATTTTGCATGTCAGTCATTGCATATTTCAACTTACCTTTCAGTCGCTTAAACCTATGATCAATCTCCCAGACATACTCACCTAGTTTTTTCCCGATTTCAATCATTTCATTCATATACTGGTCTTCTAAGATAGGCTTCTGAAATTTGTTTATCAATAGTTTTTTCATGTCTGCAATAGTCTTTGTTACTCCCAGTGGACTATTTACATCTAGACTCATGTACTAGTCCAGTGTGCAGTCTCTCAATGCGATTGTTAACTGTGCAAGATTTGTATCCTCATATATGATCTTCTTTTCTTATAAGATCTTCTCAAAGATGAATAAGTGATTTTTGGGGTCCTCTGATGCCTCTCCCTAAAATTATGGTAACCTGATCATGGAATCATGTCCTTCCATTTTAAACCGTGTTGAACTACTACCTCCACGCAATGTAGATAATTGACTGTTACTTCTTGAACTGGATCCTCTAGTTGATGCTCCTTGATTGGATGCATGTCATGTTGTCTTTATTCCACTAAAATATGGTTGTCTAAATGTTGGTGTTCTTTTTGGTGTGTTAGTTACACATGGGGTTGTAGGTTCCACACTGACGGTGATCTAGATTGGAGTTCTTCCTTTTGTTCCTGCCCTTAGACCTCATGTTTTATTTTCATATGTTGTGTGTAGGATTTCCTCAATCTTATCCACAACTTGTGTATCCTCTACCTCTTCTTCACCGCTTTCCAATCCCTCTCTATCATCTATGGCTCTCTTCTTGTTATTCATCTTATATTGGTAGGGTGATCCACTACGTGTATTTCCAAAACTTTCCATTATCTTCTTTATTTGGTCTTCCTCCATCATGATTGGGTCCATGGCCTCCTTATTCTTTCCCTTATCCATCTCTTCCTCCATTTCTCAACCTCTTGTAAGTGATTCCCCCCTTCCCCCATGCACACAGGGAATTTTAGTGGTTTGATTCCATGATAATCGCATCCTTGTCATATAATAAAATCTTGATTGAAGTATACAACGATATGATTTAACTATCTCTGGGTCCTTTTAGAAAATCTTTCTCTATTGCAGTGTATTATTTTATGGTATCTACTGCACATTCGATGATAAACCCTATAACAATATTGTCTAACCATAAATCTATTGCGCATGTAAATTTTTTGTTAACCTTTTGTAACTGCATGATCTCTATAGGATTTCACTCTAGATGTCTAATTCAATTTGTAGGATGGTTTTAGTTTAACCTTAGTAACCACTCCTACAACAAATGCATGAAATCACAGAAAAATACCTCATGCATGTCACTAAACACGTATTTTTTGAGATATTTGCACGATGTTAGCTTAGCATTTCTGTTGTCCTTCTGTGAAAACTCAATTTCCTTTGTTTTCAACCATATTCCGATCTCCACCTTTGTTGGATTCCATGGCCTAAACATTCTCTTCTATACTTTCATCCTCCACCTGTTTCTTTGACAGATCTTGTCCACTCAATCCCTTGCAGTTCCATCTGGAAAAAGAAATATTTTTTGGTTGGATATCTGACTTCTTAATCTTCTTGGGTTGAACCAGGTTTAGATCTCAACAGGTTTCCAATAAAACCCTCTAAAACTATTGGCCCTCCTAGTAAACCAAAAGGAAACACTGTGCACAGGGTGCACAATGCAGTCTCACCTGAGATAACTCTAAAGGTGAATGCAATACCCATGTGTTTACAGTCTAGGAATGAGTGGGGATCTAGGATTGTGTTCTTTCTTCCTTATGCATTAACCTTTTTTTTTATTTAAGTATTTCTAGGATTCATTCCTCTTTAACCTGATGCATGCATTCTACTATATCTAGTTAATAATTCATTCATAAGAGGATAATTAATAGAAAGTAAATACTCAATAAACATCACATATAACACAAGTCTTACCATGGTTCACCCCCTCCTAAGGATACATCCACAAATATATGGCTTCTCTGTTCTTTTATTTAATATGCTGCAAAATCTAGCATTGCACGCATTACATCTTAGTAATAGAATCAATATCATGGAAATAATCCTTTATGAGGTGGACTAGATCACACCAAGTTCCTCAACATATGAACTAACCCTCAAGGTTTCTCCTATTCGACTCTTCCACATGAATTATTATACTTGACAACCTAGATCATCTTCTACTACAACTAGTCGAAACCAACAACAGCCACAACCTCTATCCACGACTATCAACAACCTCACTCTAGACCTCCTAGGTATTTATTTATACTATTTTAAAGGATTATAGCTATTACAATCCTTATAAAAAACCCTAACCCTATCATGGTTAGACTTGCCTGCCTACTTGCCACATTGTTTTTCCTTATTTTTATGCATCTTTCCAAAAATAGGTCTTTCTTCAAAATATGACTACGCCCAACACAAGGCCTTGAAAATGGTACCGTCCTGCAAACACGAAGTAGGGGAAGAAGAAGAAATTTTCGATGAAGCTAGGTCATATGAAGAATTATTGGCCCGCGTAATTGGTACACCTCAAGCTAACATTTTTCTAGAAAAACAAGAAGAGAAGAAAGTCATGTTTCTTCAACAACTATAAAAAGTAATAAGGGATTCCCTGGAGAAGATGGATGCAAATGGAAAATACTGAAAAGAAAAAAGACAAAGAAGCTCTAGGGAAATTCTTTGAGGTTGAAGAGAGGGATAAACACAATAAACAACATGACAAGTTGCCTAGAGAAATTGAGACATTCCATGAAGCTACAAATAAATCCAAGTCGTAGAGGAAAAAAAGGACCACGAAGATAGCCAGAGCCATGGAAGATTCACATGCCCACGAGGCCAAAAAATCTAAGAAATCCTTCAAATCCATGGAAAATGAAGCTTCCCTGTTATCAGACAAATCAGTAGGTGCGGACACTAACTGATCTCACTAGATCCACCTAGATCTAGAACAAAACACACCGAAACATGATGCTTTCCTTAAGTTTTAGATATTGAATTTACTAACTAAAGAGGGATAGGTGACATACCGTTTAAACACCACTTTCGCTCGCCATCGCCATCCTAGCTCCGTTCCAATGCTCATACAATGATGATCCTGGAAAAGAACGCAACCAACCAAAGTGATAGTAATAGCACAAACTCAATATAAACCTATGTATGTGATCACATAATCATACAATAAAACACAACAAGCTTTATAGGAAAGAATCATATTACCGTATCATATTAAATGTGAAAGAGAGATTACAACCATGGCCTTGATGTCATAAGGTCCCTTCCAACTATCCTTCGTTCCACACACACTTCTTGCTCCAAGGATTCTGAGACCATGGATTTGATAGCTACTCACAATCTATCTTGGCAAAGCAAATCTCAAAGCTGCTCTAACCAAGCTAATAATTCCAAGCCAAATCCAACTTAGCCAATCCCAAAATCTCCAAAGCTCAAAAGATAACTTTCTCCATGAGAGCTCCTCTCCTTTTATAAGTTGAAGAGGATAAGGTGAGGAGGTTAGGATGATCCCACTAAATCATGAAAGTGAGTAAGATCCAAACCATTTAGATGCCACCTCACCATGGAAGTTTCTCCTTCTAGAAGATTCGAGAAAACACTCGTTTTTCCCACATGTAAGCATTCTCGCACCCTGCCTATAGAGAAACCTGTGAACCTCTCGCAACCCATCTATGGTGCAACCTACAAGAATTAGGCATTCTCGCACCCTGCCTATATAGAAACCTGTGAACTTCCTTTTTATAGGGTTTTTACAAAGGAAAATGCAACTTCTTTTCTCAGGAAAATTTCTTCTCTCTTCTCTCTTCAAGAACTCAGGCCACTGACCCCTCTAAAGGCAACATATAGGTTTACATCATTAACGGTCATAGGGATGACGAAAATAATGTGCAACAGAGAGCCCCCCAAAGTATGAAGTTAGAACAGAGTGATAGATGAAATACTTTGTCGAGTGTGTGTAGGGAACAAGGAACAATCGGTCAAAAACCTGCCAACAGACAAGGAAATACAGTACAATAATATATCATCATTGAGGTAGGAATTCCCATACTCAGAATATGAATGACTCAAAGCATAAATGCCGACATGTGAAGATCCATGTCAAGTAAGACGGGTCATGGCCACCAAACATACAATGTGGATCCATGCCATTATGACTCAAATATGAACATAGCCACCAAAAATACACTGTGGATCTATGTGTTAAAGACTCAAATTTGAACATAGCCACGAGACATACAATGTGGATCTATGCAACAGTACAAACTGAATATACTCCAATGCAACCTGAATCTGTCAAAAAAGATCCAGGGTCTTCATCTCCACCACTCTATAGTATGAATCTAACCATGTGAATACATGTGCTGAAGTCAAACATGGTAGAAACCACTTGATTATCGATCATTAGTGTATATCGTTAACAAGTGCGAGGGAAATAACCATTAATGTCAATGAATCCCAAGGTACACTAGTACAATCCAATGAATGTGAATCAATGAGCTGAGGTTGAACACTCAATGGAATCTCCCAATCAGGGGTCAATAATGAAAACCCATTGTCAAAAGTGAGGAAACTTACCATTGAGGCATGCAGCTTTCAAGGTACCAATTAGTTTCTAAGTCTAATTCCTGGATAATGAGTTGAAGCCGATAGGAAAAGACTCGTCACAGGAGGGCCTTAATGTATCCCACATCAATGACAAGAAACAAGTAATAAGATTTGATGTAGATCAGAGTAACAGGTGATTCAGGACTGACTCAGGGATGACTGACGCAATAGAAGGCTTAAAGACTGCAGAAATGGCCGATGCAATAGAAGGCTTTTCAGGTTGGACATATCTTTGAACATATTGATGACACGACAACTGTCTTGGAAATACTGACTCAACAACAAGGATCACAGACCAATTTGTAATATTGTAGGAGTATGATTAGGAGACAAGTGAATTTTCCAACCTAGACACAAGGCGAGTGAAAGGGTGTCATGTTCAAAAGTGACTCTTCCATAGAATACAGGTTTAGACACATTTCTTTCCCAATTTTCCCCCACCATTTCTGGCAAGTACCTCTTTATTTTTACACAAGCTTGAGGAAGATAACGTATGCTTGTAAATGTAAGTTCATCCTTCGGACGAGTCCCTCGGAGTATGTTTAACAATACCTAGGAAGGAGTGGTTTGGTCCCATTTGGGCCTTTCAATGTTTATTTAACGAGTCCAAAGAAAGAAAAATCACGGGGTTTTCATGTTTAGAGAGTCTGAAAAACACTTAAAGAAAACTCAGGTCCCACATGGGCCTTTCAATGTTTGTTTTATGAGTCCAAAGAAAGAAAACTCAGGGGTTTTTCATGTTTATAGAGTCTAAAAAACACTTAAAGAGAACTCTCTCAGTTCCTTTTTCGTAAAATAGTCTGATGAGACCGAAAAAGAGATAAACTATCTCTCAACAGATGTTTTCTTCAAATACTTTTACGATCGTGAAAAGAACAAGATCGCTAGGCAATCTTTTCATGTTTAGAGAATTTGAAAAGAGCTTAAAGGGAACTCCAGGGGGTTCCTTTTTCGTATAACCTTTACGAGTCCGAAAAAGTGATAGAAGTATACTCGGTTACATTCTCATTGATTTACGAGCACGAGAAAGAACAAAGACTAAGCTCGGTAACTTATTCTCATGTATTAACGAGCATGAGAAAGAACAAAGACTAAGCTTGGGATTGTTTTCATTTTTATGCAAGATTTAAAACAAAACAAAACTATGCTTGGGATAGATTTTATTGTTTACACAAGATTAAAAACTAAACAAAACTATGCTTTAACCTGGTTTCATTTTTACACAAGCTTGAACCAGAGGAAACTATGCTTGAGGTAAGTGGTTTCATTTTTACACAAGCTTGAACCATAGAAAACTATGCTTGTGACTTCCCAACGCATAACACATGAAATGGTTGGTACTTATCCCCCAACTTAAGAAACTAGTAGCTCTACTTCAGCATGAAGTCCAGAGGCCGGAAGTATTTCCCCCCAAGATTTGTTTCATTCAACAACAAAGGTGGAGGAACTAAAGCTTCAAATACGAGACAAAGGACTTGACTCAAACAGAGAGGGGGAAAACTATTTCATTTTTTAACGAGCTTGACATAGAAACAAGAACTATGCTTGTAACCCCTGTTTCATTTTTTAACGAGGTTGCCACAAAGACGAAAAAACTATCCTCGTAAGTGGTTTCATTTTTTAATGAGCTTGAAATCAGAAAACCATGCTCAAAGACCTCTGTTTCATTTTTTAATGAGGTTGCCTCAGAGACGCAAAAACTATCCTCAGAACTCTCTTCTTGATCATGGATTCCAAGAGGACAATTCTCCGGAATGACACCATGTCAAGGGACAAAAATCGGTCATGGCTTCTAAGAGGTCTTCACTAGACGGAAGGAAAACACTCTTGAAGGAACACATGTCAAGGGTTATGACAGGGGTAAGGAGATCATGCTCTAACAACCCTATCGAAGAGATCACCATGTCAACTACTGGATCTAAGTCATTAGAAGTTGAAGCCATGGGTGACAACGCCACATAATTGACCTGTGGCAGGGGCGATACTATCTGCATAATTGACAAGGCAATCCAGTCGGGGTTGATGAATGAAAGTTGGTCAACAGTCACAAATCTTCCATTGTGAGGGAAATATATCACATGAAAAAGATTGGACACAATAACGTTCATGGCATAGACATAATCTCTCCCAAGGAGTAAAGAAAAATCCAAGGGGTCTTGGACTACCATGACATCGATAAAGACAATTTTCCCTCCTAGAGTTATAGGAAACTGAGGAAGGGTCCCTAAAGGTTGACTATTTCTTCTGTTAAAAGATAACAGATTCTACGTAACCGACGCAAGTGGAGGACAACCCAAAGCTTGACAAGCAATAGAGGACAAAATACTAACAGATGAACCTTCATCTATCAACGTTTGGGGAGTGTCCCAACCACAAACCTGTACTATAATTTGGAAAGGAATGTAAGAGGGAAGATGAGGTCCAGTTAGCACACCCCAATGAAAATGGATGGCCTCATTAATTGGAGGGTGTCCTATAGGAGAAGGAGGAATATGCCTCGGCATGCGAGATTCTGTATCAATGAGAAAAATGTGGGCAGTATCAGGTTTACTCTCTAGCGGGAGAGTAGGATCGACCGATGGAGAGATCATATTGAACACTTGAGTTTCGTTCTCCAAGGAGAGAATGGGGTCCACAGATGGAAATGAATCGACCACTTGGGTGACACTCTCTAATGGGAGAGTGGGATCGACCGAGGATGGGATCAGATCGACTGCTTTAGTTTCACTCTTTGAGGAGAGAGTTGGATTGACCGAGGATGGTATCAGATCAACCACTTTGTAAACTGGTTCAACTAAGGACATGACCAGATTGACGACATGATCAACTAGATTGACTGGTGAAGGGACCAGAGTGATCATTCCATCAACTATTGGACGGTTGAGAGAAAGATTACGGTAAGAAGCTAGAAGTTGTTGCTGTGAAACGGTCATGTCTTCCAGTAATTTCAAGGCTTCATCCATACAAGAACAAAGGTGAGTGAGATGACTCCCTTTGCATAAAATACACGGGAACTTGACTCTACTTTTCTTCTTCCCAACTGTATCATAACTGGTTGACGGGGGGTCGTCAGCATGTTGTTCAGAGGATGACGACATGGACTAGAAAGGAGATGTAGACCATGCTTCTATAACCTTGGATAGACCAGGGAAATCCTTAAGAAGATGGCTACCCTTACAAAGCCTGCAAGGGTACTTGGGCTTACGACTTGTTTGGGCGATCTTGACATAATCAACACTCCCAGCACGATTAACAGTAACTGGTTGTTTTCCAACATGTTTGACAGTGGTTGGAGGTTTTGACCCTTTTTTATCTTTCTTCTTCTTAATCTTCCTTTTCTTCTTCTTATTATTCATCGAGTTACTAGCTTCAGAACTTCCACTTAATGAAGAAGATGAAATGGAAGGCGACCTTGCAAGCGAAGAAGATGAAGAAGACATTACTGGTGAAAAGGTGAAGGGTCAACATGAGGTTGATGCTCATGGGGGGAAGTTCTTATGACTAAATCACTAACTGCATTTAGGATTACCTGAGTGGAAAAAAACCATACCGATAATCCAATTGTGAGACTTGGAAGGCTCAAAGTAGCAATATGAGGAGGACCAATGTCTCCATTAGAAGGAAAAATAAAAGGTTCCCCTGGAGCAGGGGTTCCTTCATTGGTCATTTTGGGAACTGACGCCATTAAAAAAAATAACCAATCTAGAGTCCTCTAAGGAAAACAAATAGCACACACTAAAAATCTAGTAAGCAAGCAAGAAAACAAGACCTTCTCACAATGAACGCACTAGTTGGTGATGAAATCCAACGTCATGGGAAAAAAGTAAGAAGGGGATAAGATAGAGTGGGTGGAAAAGTTCCGTTGACGACTTGCTTAATGGAATTACACCCCGGTGCAAGCTCCCACACATAATCATGGGTATACCCTCCAAGGAGCCTGAGTGAGTTTGGCCAACGTCGATTCCAGGTACCATGAAGACTTTCCCCTCCATAGTCACCTCGTGTAAAGAACCTAGAGACATAGGCCACTAAGGTTACCAATTACCACAATGATGCCTGGGGAAACAGTCGACAGTCTGATCCACGCACAAGGGTAGGGTATCTAGTCCGAAATCAAATTGAAAGGCTTCCACTCATCATTGTGGGTATACCTCTCAAGAGACCCCCATAATACACGTAATCTCTACACCAAGACCAACAAAGTAGGGTGAGTAACTTTTCCAGTCTCAATGCAACCTTGTGATTGACCCTTGTGTTAGAAGGGATTCCTAGGACAAAATGTAGTAAGTGGATTTAACTCTCCCTATCACAAGATACTATGTTTGTTTGCAGCTTTGGAAAGTTATCTTTCACACTTATTCCAAAGCCCTATGACTAATCTAATGTAGGTTTGCTACCAGAAAAGATAAAAATGTCTAATCAATTTTTATAAACGCTTTATTTTATGGCTATTGTTACTCAAAAGGAAAATGGCGTGGACAATATGGTGTTTCGACCGACTCGAAAGTTATGAAAAGAGATGAAGATGCAATCTTTTCATTTCGATGAAAGCTATGCTACGAGAAGAATAAAACATTTATCATTCCCAGATGCACAATGTCCCAAAATATATTAAACTCATCAATATCAATATTCTCAAGAAATGAGAAAAAGGGTACTATACACCAATGCACGATTCATGGGCCCCCCAAGAATCATTTAAGACTGCTACTTCAAATTTAAAAATTTAAGACCAAAAAATGCCAAGAATCATGCAATTTCGCTACTTCAAATGCAAGGATGCCCCCAATTCAATATAAAGCAAGAAATTAAATCTTTTTGTTTAAAAAATTTCACTAAAAGCAATAATGAACTTTCTTAAAACAAAGAAACCCAAACTAATAGTTTTTCTTTTAAAGTGAACTATTCAGAAGAAATCTCATCTTTCCTTAAACAATTCTAAAGAAAACACATGTTTTGTAATTGAAAGACACTCAAAGAAAGAGACTAATCCTTCAAAACCAAACAAAGCAAAGATGGCTAAAAACAACTCAAAGAATGTCAAGCAGACTGTAAACAGATCAATATAGGCTCCAAAAGTTCAATCCAGCTGATCAAAGAAAACATGGACATCAAAAGATGACAAGACCCAATACAAAAAAGTTTACAAACAAGTTCACAGCCTAGAAGTAGAGTACAGTGCGAGAATTAGGTATTCTCGCAGGCTAGACACTGGTAGGGTGCGAGAATTAGGTATTATTGCAGGCTAGACAATGGTAGGGTGCGATAAGTTCGCACTGAAATGAACAGTAGGGTGAGAACATCAATGACTCTCACAGGCCACATAGAGGTACAGTGTGAGAATGAGAAAACTTTGAAAAAGGACAGGGAAACTAAGTAAACTTCTAGATCCAGAAAGTTTGGATGGATGTCCCACAGACTTCGAAACTAGAAAACAGGCAATTGAAGCAAGGGAACTAGACTAACTAGGAAACAATCCGTTCCCCAATGGAGTCACCAATTTTGTTATCGGCCAAATCAATAGGTGCGGACACTAACTGATCTCCCTAGATCCACCTATATCTAGAACAAAACACACCAGAACATGACACTTTCCTTAAGTTTTAGATATTGAATTTACTAACTAAAGAGGGATAGACGACGTACCATTTAAATGCCACTTCATCTCGCCATCACCATCCTAGATTCATTCCAATGCTCATACAATGATGATCCTGCAAAAGAACGCAACCAACCAAAGTGATAGTAATAGAAAAAACTCAATATAAACCTATGTATGTGATCAAGGAATCATACAATAAAACACAATAAGCTTTATAGGAAAGAATCATATTACTGTATCATATTAAATGTGAAAGAGAGATTACAACCATGGCCTTGATGTCGTAAGGTCCCTTCCAACTGTCCTTCGTTCCCCACACACTTCTTGCTCCAAGGATTCTGAGACCATGGATCTGATAGCTACGCAAAATCTATCTTGACAAAGCAAATCTCAAAGCTGCTCTAACCAAGCTAATAATTCCAAGCCAAATCCAACTTAGCCAATCCCAAAATCTCCAAAGCTCAAAAGCTAACTTTATCCATGAGATCTCCTCTCCTTTTATAAGTTGAAGAGGATAAGGTGAGGAGGTTAGGATGATCCCACTAAATCATGAAAGTGAGTAAGATCCAAACCATTTGGATGCCACCTCACCATGGAATTTTCTCCTTCTATAAGATTCGAGAAAACACTCGTTTTTCCCGCATGTAAGCATTCTCGCACCCTACCTATAGAGAAACTTGCGAACCTCTTGCAACCCAGCTATGGTGCAACCTATGAGAATCAGGCATTCTCGCACCATGCCTATATAGCAACCTGCGAAATTCCTTTTTATAGGGTTTTTACAAAGGAAAATGCAACTTCTTTTCTCAGGAAAAGTTCTTCTCCCTTCTCTCTTTAGGAACTCAGGCCACTGACCCCTCTGAAGGCAACATATAGGTTTACATCATTAACGGTCGTAGGGATGACAAAAATAATGTGTAACATTCCCACAAAGCCATAGGAAAGAAAAAGAAAATGTCTGAAGAAGCTTCCCACGTAGTCGCTGAGGAATAAGAAAGGATAATAACATAGGTGCGCAAATATGCAGAAATGAAGAAGAAGAAAGAGGAAGAGGAAAGGAACAAAATTTCCACCCCAGAGGGATCAAAGGGGTATCAGTTTTTACCTCTCCCCTGAATCTAGGGACTCATCTGAAAATGATATTGTTTGACTTCTCATATTCATCCCTGAAGATGTTAGAATTTGATGATGAAGTGATTGTTGTAGGGAATTTTTACTATAGTAATTCAAAGTAGGGAATGACATGAAGATCGTCGAAAATACATAAAACAAGGGAGGCCTCATGAAAAAAGAAAACCAAAAGGAGTATTGATTGGCCTATAACTGGAGAAAACATGTAGAAGGAAGATGTTGAAGCAACAACAAAACTACATGCATTTTCAAGAAAAAAAATTGTTCACAATCAATGAAATGATCAATAACAGGACAAAATAATATAAGCGCAAGGTAGCATACCTAGAGCAATGGATACAACTCCAGAGACAAGAAATATAATGCAAATTTTAGATCAATATAGATGAGGCAAATTAGATACATACAAAAGAGGATAAATACCCAATGCAAAAATACACTCAAGAGATATGATACCTTACAGTGAAAGGGGTCGAAAAGGACCAACTAGCTAAACAAAAATGCCATACAATATATGTCCTCAAGGAGGAGAGGCAACAACTTCAGCTAAAAGGATTCAAAGAAGGAAGTAAATTCCTAGCCTTGTTCAAGGAGGAATTTGTTGAACTAAATGAACAACTAAAAGAATCTCATGTTAACTTCTTCATTGAACCAAGGGACATCTAGGGGTATAATGAAAAGATTGCAAAACTGGATGATCAACTAGAATAAGTAAAAGGCTAGTATGGGGACATGGAACAAGCCTTCAAGAAGATCAAAAAATGGAATAACACATACATAACAACCCCAACAATAATACTCGAAAATAACAGGAGAGAACGTGATAAGACACATATGTTGTTGGACAAGTGGAATAATGTTTGTTCTAATATAGAAGAATCAATAAATAGTGCGAAGCAAACGTGCACATGAATATGGGTTGAAGCTGATGAAATCCTAGAAATGTATCACATGCCATTGAATGCAAAACTGAACCAAGCAGAATCAAGTGAAAGAAATATAGAACGGGTAATGGCCATCAAGGAGAAGGAAAAAAAAGAGATAGAAACATTGGACAAGATTGATAGGGAAACCATCAACCAATATATGATCAAGTCAGTGAAATGTGTGCTAGTAATAGAATTTTTTTCAAAGACCTTGATGAAGGATCTAAATACCAAAGTCACAGATATGATATGAAATAGAGATATAGAGTTATAAGAGAGGAAATCAAATAGGATTAACACCATCATACAAGAATCCAAACTATGGTTCAACTTTGTAAATCACCCCAGTTTGGGAAATGCTTAACATTCCCATTTTTTTGTGTATAATTTTATAATGTAAATGTCCAAGTAATAGAGAATAGGAAATGAAATGAGGTAACTATCATTTGAGATGATTATAGTTACATAATGTAAAGAGACTCTTATTCTATAAAAGAGAGCTCCTAAGTAGGTAGAAGGACTTTTGTGGATTATACATATTGATGATAGTACTATCTCTTTATGAATAAGAAGCAAAATGCATATGGGATGATAATTGTTGTCAAATGTATTAGGGATTATTCCTCTGATATGTTTTTTGTGGTTCATTCTAAATGATTTTTCATATGAATTATTTCTATGTACTTTGTTTAGAATTTCTCATACATGTTACGATTCTTGAATGAATGCAACACTAATGTTATAGGTTGTGTCTGCAATTAATTGTGATTTAGTCTATGATTTCATTGTATTCATGTGTTAATGAATCGTATGAACTATTTTATATTTTAGTAATATTATATTTGGTTGTATTCATTCGTAATTAGTCTTTCTCCTGATCAAGATATGTTAAAGTAGAGTAGATATAGATTAGAAGTTGCAATTGTATTTCTGCTCTGGATAAATTTAGATCAAGATTTAGATTAGGTTGGTGAGAAGAAATTCGATTTCCTTCTCCACCTCAAACAACACAGTGGAAAAAAGACCCACATACTGGATGGAAATGCTAATCCAAACAAGATAAATCTTAATTAGGGCTTGTCATCAAGCAGTGTCCCTTAACTGATTTACAGGCCAATTCTACCCATCAACATAAACAACGCTAAAAGGAGGGCCATCAAATTGAATGAATAGAAAAGAATTACAAAATCCTACCCATCCTAATCCACTGAGGAACCCTACCTGTAAAGGTGAAACTAAATATTAAAACCCTAATCTAATGTTAAATCCATAGCCATCCCTTGTACCGACACCTACTGAACAAGATGGTCAATATAGCGTTCCTAGGTCCCAGTCCACAATATAAAAAACTCTCGACCTAATTTGTGAGGGCCATGCATGCTTACTAGAATAATCTTGTGTACTTACTCACAATATGAGATGAAATATTAGACTCAAAATTTCACAGTTTCCTTCATATATTAACCAAACCCAAACATAACCTGAAATCCTGATCATCGAAGGTCAACCAATCGATGTTGGTAACTCAATTGTTAAACCCCTAACTACCAGTTATCTGAAACTATTGAAGGAATAGGTGACTCATCAAAATTTGATATTGAAACTTATATTCTAGCTAGTGAAGGTCAACCGCTCAGTCCACCGCATTCTCCACCGATAACTCCTAAACGAGAACCCGAAGAAGAAAACCTGAGAACCCCCAAAAGTATGGCTGGATCTAATGCCAATCAACCTAATAATAAACCATGGTTATCCTGGGATGTCATTGCAGTTCCAGGAGAATTCCATCCTTTACTTAAGAATCTTGATAATTTTTTCACTAAGTTTGAACCTAATAAAAAGGATCCAGTTGAAGACTAGATCAAGAAATTCATGTTTGTTTTAATATTGTTAAATGTAGAACATGAAGATGTTGTCTGCAGATTCTTTCCTAACAATTTTGAAGGTAAAGCTATCTGATATTTTTTCATTTCCTCAAGCTTATATCACAAGTTGGAATACTTTTGAGGCAACCTTCATTGATAATACCAGAGAGGATAAGTCTCCAGTAGCTTTGGTGTTAGACCTCTCTAGAATTAAAATTGAATCCAAAGAGAAAGTAAAATATTTTAACCAATGTTTTCTCACTCTAATAAATAAAATCTATCTTTCTTCCAAACCTGCTGAAGATGTATCAATTGAGTTATACACCTCAACTCTTATGTTTTCCATGGAAATGTTTGTGAAAAGAAATGAAAAAAATACCTCGGAAGACATGTTTAAGGAAACTATTAAAGTTGAAAAGGATATGTTAAGTATGAAGGGTAATCTAGGAGATAAATCCCACAAAGATAAACCCAATACCAAAAGAAAAGTGACATCAACGAAACCTTTGGAAGACACTAAATATCAATACTCCCCAGATATGGAAAGCCTCCAAATAATTATAAAGAAACTCTCCATTGAAATCATTGGCATAAAGTATAATGTAGGAGAAGGCTCCTCGAATCTAAAGAAATTCTTCACCTATCCCTCAAAGAAGCCTACGCCTCCTATAAAAAAAACCAACCCCCCTTCTAAAGGGATTCATATGGAAGATGTCCTGAAAGAATTCAAAATACGTGTTTCCAATGATCAAGCATATTCTTACCAAGAGAAAGGAAAATATGGGGAGGAGCAATCGAAGAAAACTGTTCAATCCAAAGATTCTGGAGAATCACAAGGATAGGGAGTGAATTCCTTTTGGGATATTTCCTGTGACTTACCCGGGGAAGAAGAATATGAAGTGGAAGAAATTCATTTATCTTAGAATGCAGTTACCAAGAGGAATAAATCCAAAAATCCCCCATCAGACTACTTCTACCTCGAAATCCACCAATACATCAATGACCCCCCATATGAATCATCCTAGTAGAAAGCAGTCTTTTCATTCCCTTGTAACCTCAAGTTGGAATGTGACTTTCTCAAATACCTTAAGAGAAAAAAGGCTAATATTTCTCCGTTTGAACCCCTAAATCTCCCATATATTCAAGAAAGTTTTATTAATATCTTGTATGGGTTAGATCCTCCTAAAACCCAAGAAGGTACTCAAGGAGGAAGTAGAGACAAGGAAGAGGTTATTTAAGGTAATAAGACTAAGAAGAGAGTTCCATAGAAGCAATCAAATATCGATGCCTCTTTTATAGGAGAAAGGTCAAAATATACAATGTCGCCTTTCTTGATAACCTTTAATATTTTCAATTGAAATGTTCATAATTGTGTGGTTGATTCAGGTTCATCCTCCAATGTAATTCCATACATATTCTGCTAGAAATTGAATGGTAAACGAGGAGAATATGATATTTAAATAATCCAATTAGACTGATCAACCGTGAAGGTCATGGGAGAATTTAAAAATGTGTTGATTAGGCTTGTATCCAACCCAAAGGTACATTAGACAATTGACATTATTTTGGTGGATATTGCTAAGATATATGGACTTTTGTTGAGTCTAAAATGGTCAATTATGCTTAAAGGATTCTTTTCTACTAGCTGGTCTCACCTCTAGCTACCCTATAATGAGAAGCATAATCAAATAAGGGTGTAAAGAGAAAGATATATGAAACACATGGTTACAAACCTTAATGAGCCGAATGTGTCGGTCATGTTTAATCACTCAATCTTGGGGAATTATAGCTTAGATTTTTTTTTCCAGGAATTTCACCACTGAATTATCACCCTACGTGGAATCAGACATGCAACCCGAAATAGTTCATTGCACTCATATTATTGAGGCCAACTATAACATAGTAGATAGTTTGAATATTAAATTTTGTGTATAGACTGACTTTGACTTGAATACTGACACAAAATTTGATCAATTTTATTTTGAAGAAAAAACCAACCCTTGTCCACAAAGAAAATAAAGTGTAACCCCAGACATGTGGACCCTTTTTTTTATGGATCCAATTATAATGATGGAGAAGGAAATGGATGCATCCTAAAATATCCTACAGTTAAGGAAACTCTTATAACATGTATACCTAAATTCCAATGTGTTGAGCACTCAACACACCCTAAAAAATCTATGAACATTTTCTTTTTTGGGTACCACTCAATCTTCTTCATCGACTGTCTATAGGAATCGACGACCCAGAGTTTTCCCCGACTCACTTGAGAAATTGGGCATCAATGATAGTGAAAGGTAGCATAAATCATTTGGGAATTCAAAATATTCGAGCACCGACCTTCATCGGTGTCGGTCGATGAAAACGTTTCTTTCCCACGAATAAGTCTCGAGAAGGATATTGCCGAAGGCTGATCCATTCGATTTCGGAGAAAGATGTAATAGTAAGCATTGTGCCAAAGTAAGGAGCAACATCGCCAAACTCTGACCCCTGATATATTTCAGGCATCGAAGACATTATAATGTGTTAACCCACAAAGAAAAACTTTACCTTTTCCCAATACCACCCGATGTCGGCACCCGTAGTATCTAGTTTTAGTATTTTTGACGCGAGCGAGGTCCCAAGTAAGATCCTTATTTATCAATGAATGTGTTTTATAGCTAAATGTTTCTAATGATCCGGGGTCAATAACGCCACGTAAGCATCAATTGATACTAGAAATTTTACAAAATGGAATCATATCAACAAACCCACAGTGCCACAATAACGATTACAAGATCTAATAATTTGTGCAATCTAATGATTTATGATGAGAAAACACAGTTAATTTTCCCCTTTTAATTCATAAGAAAGCATAATACATTCAAAATACTCCCGATACTTAGTATTAAAGGGGTCCCGCCAAGTCCGCATCACATACAACTAAGCCACATCAACACCACAACCAGTTAGCCCGGTGGCAGTAAAAAGACGAATTTATTTACAACAGAAGAGAAAAAGGGTATTTTTTCCAAGCATCACTCAGGAGAAGTGCAAGGAACAATATCACCCACTATGCCTTTCCCTAGGTTACTACTTATGCCTTGCACTGTGTTCTTCTCTCCCACCGTCACCTGCGCCTCACACAGTTGCACAATTGTATCTTATGCTTCTCGAAGCCGCCTCTGCAACCAAACCGTGATTCCTACGCGACCCAACGACGATGGTATCTCCTAATATTTCACCTCTAACTGACACCACAACTCTCTATTCTCTTGGTATAATTTGAATATCATCAGTTTAGCCCATTCTAACCGTCGAAAAGAACTCTCATCGGGAGAACCTGGTGCTCTTTCACCTCCTTTTGCCCTCCCACCTTCCCTACCGGTAGTACCAACTGGCATCGACTAGTGGGTAAACCTCATGGACTCCTCAATGATTGAACGTACACCTAGTTCAGCTGGGAGGTAGTCCTCCTCCCCTTTTTTCGTACCCTTTTTGGGCCTCCCTCTTCCTCGCGGTTTCAACTCCCGAGGAAACACGGTTCCCGTCATACCTATTTTAGACATATCCTTTTTCACCCCGAGCTTCGCAGGAGATGCTGACACCGTCTCCATGCCAAGACCTACACCCCTTGTTTGACTTTCAAGAACATGGGAGGCTAACAAAAAAGAATCCCAAGCATGCTAGGGCTCGAACCTGGCACTCTGAATACTCCGTAGACCCCGCCCCTGGTTGGACGGGGATCCCATTATGCAACAATGTGCCGACTCGGGAATCCGTAGAGGATGGGGAACATCTACACAGGACTTCACCAAGATGAATTCTCTATATGAGAACTCCAGAGAATATAATATCGGCATGAGCATAATTTTTCCCCTAGAATTCCCTGAATTTATAGAAAAACAGAGGAGAAAAACAGAGCATACTAATGAGACACTTGTGCCCTGTGACATGGTGATTAAAGACTTGACGCACCACAACTGTTCGATGGATGTAATCTAGAGCATGTAAACACCACTAAACGAAGTTACAGGTAACGTCTGGTACAATCCTCTTGATCTTTCCCCAGACCTCTGTTATTCGACTAATGATGTTTTACATGCTTGATAATACGGATTCTGGAAGCATTTAATGGATTTCCTTTTATGGTGACTAACCCTTTGGGAGTATACACACACGCACTCGCCTTCGACGTCTCTTTCGGGCATCAAAGGTTGAATAATTAATATGACTATTTAAAATGTTCATGATGTTGCACTTGATTTTCCACCCCATGCTACGCTAACATAATTCCTTTTAACCAAATTAGCGACGACTTCGGCTAGGTCATCACAAGTCATATGAAGGAGAGACTGAGATCAAGTAAGTATTAAATGACCAAAGATAGCGGGCTACACAGGTACATATTAGTTTTTTCAATTTATTTATGTCTTATCACAAATTGCTTTGAAATCGCTAAACTCCACTGTCTTAATTGTAGGAAAGAAACCTCCCCGATTACCGAACAAAGTTCATCCTATGGTTTCACCAAAGGATTCGAAAAGAACACCGAAGTTGAATCATCGGCGCAATGAAGGTTTCTAGGGTCTCCGAGTGTGCCATCCCCGATCAGTTATCGACTCAAGTAACGTGTTGAATACAACCACTAAACGATACTTGTTGTGGGTTGAACAATGTGCAAATATAGCCGATGCGAAGCTAGGATGAGTACAATTGTTCGCGAAATACCCAATCAAAGGTCAAACTATGTTGTAACTACTAAACGCCAGTTTGGTAAATTTCTAAAGGCATGTAGTAGATATAAGAGGAGTATACGTAGCCCTAGTGGAACAACACAGGTTCCCATGGGCTCAAACCTATGAAGATCTGTTTATTAGCTAGTCTGAATATGAAAGAAGTCATCCTTTTCAAGAGACATCTCAGGTGGATTGTTGAAAGAAATTATTGGATGATCACGCCACATGGAAATTTTTGTTTGGCTTGCATTGTATTTAGCCATTAATTACAGTTGAATTTTATATTACAAATAGAGACATCGACCGATTAACCAAAGGTTGATGGTTGTTGTAAGAACTATTTCTTTTTTGGTTTGTTGATAATTATTTTGAGGTTGTTATGAATTGAGAAGTCCTTCTAGACCAAAGTCAAGCTATTTTCATCAGATGTATGTGATTGGAGTTGGAGAAGAATTACTTCCTATCCTGTTCCAAGAATGATGCAGTAAATGAGTAAGAGCAATTGATTCTTTTGTCAAGTTATATGGTGCAATGTTTTGATGTTCTTTTCTTTAATGATGAATATAAATCATTGTGTTGTTATGTAATGAATGATATAGTAGATTAATTATTTTTCTTGCCATGATATTGGTTACATATGTGTTTTCTTTCTGTTAGTTAGATTCTCAGGAAATAATTAGATGCTCATTTGGTTAATGTATTATTACTAGGACCTTTGGTATAGAATTATTGTATGCATGTTTGAGCAACGAGTTATCCCAAGCTCAACCTCTTACCAGTAGTTGAAATTCAATCCTGTTACTTTTCAAGTTGGCTTATGGTGGCTTTCATCTCTCAAACCATCCCCACTCAAGAGAAAATAAAGAAAATAATGGTCCTACTTGAAGGGAGAACCTTCACAAGAAAACACAAAGCCCATCGATAAATTGGTCGGATCACAAGACCTGGAGAACCATTCCATCTCAAACGCTGCAGAGTCTAATTGGACCTCGATGGCAGGTTTGGTTCCTGCTGTTGAATCAATGGATTTAAGACCCATCAACAGAATTAGTGCTAGAAGGAGGGCATGAGAATGACTGGCTAAATATATAAGTTATATAACATTTCGAAAAACACACAAATTCGTAATGGTCCACATGCATGGCTAGTCATCCAACAGGTAGCCCACACTTACTGAGTACTCCCAAAATGGGTAACTCACCCAAGTCTGAGGAAGAACCTTTTCACCCAGAAATACCCTACGCCCTCCCTCACGAGGAAGTGAATCAATTCAAAAGAATCACCAGAGCCCACACCTGACAAATCGATGCGTGTCATTAACTCCCATCCTCCCTAGGAGAAAACAACAAAGAATATAGGTGGTTAGCACTCCCGACGAAGTTTTCATACACTCCGTTGAATACTTAATATATTTTGCGATCACCTAAATCCAAGAACCTCTTGTTCTCATACCTGAGATGCCAACCAACAACATCCCCTAGCCTGATGACTTTTTGGAAGAAGAAGAGCTTGACTCCGACTCCGAAGATATGGAAGGGAACAACGGTCGTGAGGAGGAAAGAGAATTTCCACTTCAAGACAACCAACCTTGGTTGGCCGGAGATGTCGTGGCCATCCCTAGATGAGTACACAATCTTTCCCGATACTCGAAAAAGTTGCTCCCCAAGTATGACCTTGAAACTTCAGGCTTGCCTGAAGATCATATCAAGAAATTCATACTTGCGATTAGACTTATGAACATTCAACATGAAGATGTAGTATGTAGACTTTTTCCCTACACATTTGAAAACTCTTCTTCCATGTGGTATTTTAATTTTCCGGTAGGATCTATAACCTCTGGACTAAATTCCAAAAGGATTTTCTAGACAAATCTACGGAAGAAACTGTTTGTGACGGAAGTCACTCCTGGATTGCAGCAGGAGCAGAGCCCGATGCCCATCAGTTTTATGTCATGGTAGTTTTTAATGGGTGATCAAATGGGTAGAGACTCGGGAAGATATCACTCTAACTCAGGGACTAGGTCCGGCATGTAAGGAACAAAGGAGGTCTTGATCTAACTTCAGTCAGTGGGTTGATTTGAAAATGAGAAGGTTGAAGACTTGATGAGAGGAGTGGACAAGCTACCTCAGGCAATAGGCCTTTCAGTAATTTGTAGAAGAAAAACTTTGAATTTGAGATCCTCTGGTTCAGGGCTTCAAGAAACTGAAAGGGGGACTTGACTGGATTCTCCAATTCCAAGTTGTTTAGTGCTTAAGAAAATCACAAGGACCGATTAGAAACAATGCAACTGTTACAGTGATCCAATCTACATCATCCTATAATAGCTACAACTCGACTGGATTCTCCAATTCTGAGTCGTTCTAACACAGTGTAAACAAAGACGTGAAAGAAACTGACATTCATAAGACAAGAAGTCTCAAGAGTCCATGCATAACCAAAATAACAGTGCTTCATTAAAGTTTTACAACCGGGAGCCTTGCTCAACCATCGATGGATTACAAAATACAAAGACTGAGTTTATATACTCAGAGAAAATCACCCAACATCGGCGGACTCAGTCATTTGAGCCTTGGTGTCCCTTCAACCAAATTCGGGCGGGTATTCTTGTCAGATGCCCCCTTAACTGTGCATGGCTCCTACAAGGGGAGTAGTTGAGCCATTAAGTGCCAAGATAGCGTGTGCAGACCTCCTCTGGTTGGTCGAGGACTCGGCATGGATTCTTTAGAAAAATGGGTACAAAGGACCCTCTCGAGCATACCACTTTCCAGATTATCCATACTTTACACTTAATGCCTGAGGAGAGGTTTCAACTACCCCTTCTTATCTTCATTTACTCTAGGTGAAAAACTAGGATCGAGGTTGAATCGGATGGTGCATGGAGATCACGATGATCCTTTTAGCGACTAGACTCGATTCCTTTGGCCCCTTTTTGCACAGCTCCTTTCTTTCCCAAGTGACCACGGGATGTGACCCTTAGTCTATTCCCAAAGTGCTTTCGGCATTCATGAATAGAAGGAGTTAATCCTTCCTTATTCATAGTTGTGATGAGCGAAATGCCGAGATGGCTTAATCGGGCACCACGTGTCTCTCCCAGATCTGACAGTCCTAAACTTACTCAGTGATGTTGTGGGCCTGAGTCCCAGATGCTCCCGACACCTCGCGCATCGGGAATATGATGGAGCTATTCCTTGCGCCTTGAAATCGCGATGAGCGAAAGGAGAGGAGCCTAATCGTGCACCAGGTGTCCCCTTTGGATGAGGGGTTGAGACTGCTTCGCGACGCTACGAGCCCAACTCTGGGCACTTTCGGCACTTCGGGGTTCGGGGTTTCTAGATGTGAGAAGACGAGGGACTTTCACCCTTCGAACTCTCGAATGTCAATATGCCAACTAGATCTCACACTATGTGTTGCTGGATCGGACGACCCAGATTTAGTCTTGAAATATAAGCACTTTCTCTGACGCTATATATCGTTAACTTGGTAGCCCCGATATCCTGATGACCATTGATCTGCCCTTATGGATGAATTTGGACCGTCAACAACATAACTTCGCTCTCTTACGTGCTTGGAAGCCTTAAAACGAGATTTTTCCATGCTGCTCTCAAGCGCTTTTCGTGCATCTTGTAGACCCGAATACTCTTGTTCCTAGGACAAGAAATGTCACTAACATTAGGCTCCATGGGGGATAGAGTCATCCCTGTAATGCTCTAAGTACTCTTTTTGTAGATTTAGTTCCTTGATGTTGGGCTATGGAGTCATTTATTAAGCCGAAAATAGAAAAAAATATTTACAAAATGAAGGAAGCCGCTTGCGGCTTACAAAAAACATTTTTTTAAGAAATTCCCATTCACTGGGCCATCAAAAACTTCTTCGCCTTCCAAATCTTGCAACCTGTAAGTGTTGTTTGAAAATACCTCAGAGATATTGAGAGGCCCAAACTATAGGGCATCAAACTTACTGTGTTTTCCCCTATCCTGCCTGGGTGCATCCCATTTGAGCACCAGATCACCCAGCTCGAAAACTTTCTTTTTTCTCTTCCTGTCAAAGGTTTGCTTGATCTTATACTGATGATGGTAGGCCCTATTCATGGCCTGTTCCCTAATCTGTTGTACTTCCACCATCTAATGAATCCTTCTATTCATATGGTCGGGCTCTCCTTCAAGGTCTTGGAGAAATTTTGCCACAGATAGAGCGAGATGGGTAGGAAAAACAACCTCTGTTCCATAAACAAGTTGGAAAGGTTAGATGCCCAGAGACTTCTTTGTTGTCACCCGGTCATCCCATAGAGAAAATTTGAGCTTTGAATCCCAGGCCCTTTTATTGTCTTCCAATAATTTTTTAATGAGCTTGATCAGACTTTTATTGGAAGACTCTGCCAGTCCATTTCCTTGGGGATAATAGGGAGTAGAGTGGATCAATGAAATCTCAAACTGTTCACAGAACTTGACCAAAGGCTCAGACCTGAAAGAGGCGGCATTGTCGGTGACTATTTTGCTGGGACAGCCAAATATGGCTATGATATCCTCTATGAAGTTGATAATTACTTTGTGAGAAGTACTCCTGGTAGGGGTATCTTCTATCCACTTGGTGAAATAGTCTGTCGTAGTTAGGATCCATCTGTGTTGACCTCTTGAGGGAGGATGAATTTCTCCAATGAAGTCCAACCCCCACTGCTGAAAAGGTGCCGAAGCTACTATAGGCTTTAATGGCAGTGATCTAAGCTATTTCTTTCCTGAGAAATTTTGGCATTTGATGCAAGCTCTGATTTCTCTGCAGACATTAGCGAATAAAGTAGGCCAATAATATCCATCCCTAAGGATCTTATGAGCCGTGGTCTTCCAGAAATGATGCCCCCCGCAAAGGCCATTATGGAAATGAAATATAACCTTCTAGGCTTCTTGTGGGTCCAGGCACCTTAAAAATACCCCTAGAGGGTCTTTCCAGTACAAGGCTTGGTCAATGAGGCAATATCTGACCGCCTTGAGCTTTAAATCTCTCACCTTGATTTTTCCCATTCCATCAAGAGGCTTCAATTCTTGCAAAAAGTGCAAGATATCCTTGTACCAGGTGCATGCTGCTAGTGATAAGGCTCCCTGAGAATTCTTATTGGACGATTCAACTTGTGGATTTTTTGAACAGGCATTGATAAAGCTAATCCCCAAGGCTTTGCAATTGGATTCAGCCAGCAGCTTGGCTAAACCCTGCCCATTTATTAACTTAGTGGGTTTGATCTCCAGATAAAACTCTAGGATCCTGGAAATCCACCTACCTCTTCTCTTATCTATTTCGGGTTGTACAAGGATGTCCTTCACAGAGGCTGAAGGAACGTATGCGGTCACCTTTGAGTGTAGGACATAGACTCTGAAATATTTGAGAACTTTTACTAAGGCATAGGCTTGTTTTTCCATGATTTCATACCTGATCTCCGCATCTCTTAATGCCTTGCTGAAAAAGGAAATGGGTTGTTCTCTCCCCTCCTCATTTTTCTGCAACAAGACCGCTGCTACTGTATCGAAAGAAACAAAAGAGAAAATTAGGAACTCTTTGGAATATTCAGGACTGATCAACAGAGGTGCTTCATTCAATGCCCTTTTTATTTGGATAAAAGATCCCTTGGGTTTAGCGGTCCATTTCACTTCATTTCCCTTCCTGAGCATGGTTGTGATATGTTTTCCCAACTCAAAAAAATTTGAGACGAATCTCCTCAAGAAATTAATCTTCCCTAAAAAGGCCTGAACTTCCTTCTTGGATCTAGGAAGTGACAGGGTTTGAATTGCCTCTACCCTGCTAGGATCAATCCTCACTCCTTCTTCGGATACTATATGGCCTAATAGCTTCCCCTCCTTCATAGAAAACAAAGATTTATGGGATTTAAGGATAGGCCAAACCTCCAGCACTTCAAAAAAAAATTTCTCATATGACCACAGTGCTCTCTGTCAGACCTGGAGAAGACTGTTATGTCATCCAGATAGATTACCACAAACTTATCTTTCTCCCCGACGAAAGCTGTGTCCCTGGCTCGCTGAAATGTTTCCCCTGCATTCATCAATCCAAAAGGCATTTTGGCATACATGAATGTGCCCCAAGGAGTGGTGAAGGCCATTTTTTATCTGTCCTCAGGTATGACTGATATTTTATTATAGCCAGAAAAACCATCAATCATGGATATCCTGTATGCACCAGTTACCCTCTGCAGTATTTGTTCCATATTGGGCAGGGGGTAATTGTCTTTCCTTGAGCTCCTGTTCAGGTTCCTGAAATCGACACAGAGTCTGATTTCTCCACTTTTCTTCCTTACTAGGACTAAATTGGCCACCCATTCAGAATATCTCAAGGGGACGATGATTTGGGCATCTAGCAATTTCTTCACTTCTTTCTCCATGACATGTAGCAACATGGGATTTATCTGTCTCAGCTTCTGCCTGAATGGCTTAGCCTCTTCTTTCAGTGGGATCTTGTGCTCAATGAAAGATGTGTCATAAGTCTTGAGATCTTCATAGGCCCATGCAAACATGTCAGTGAATTCCTTTAATAACTCAGTATATTTTGTCCTCTACTCATTGGTCAGGCTACTTGATAATTTGATAAACTTAGGCTCCTCCTGTGTGCCAATGTTGCATTCGGCTGTATCAACATATTTATTTGAAACACCACCCTTTACTGCCACATCATTCTTGTCGAACAACCTTTCTAAAGGGACTAGTCCCCTTGGAATGTGATTGCTAGGCAGCTAAATAATCTGGTGATTAACGATTTTATTCAAGAATACCTTAGAGGGAGGATCACCTTCGGAATCAGGATCCTGATCAATGTGCAATGTTGAAAACTCATCGATAGACCGAAGAAAATTTTTGATTTCAAGATCGTCCTCGAATACCTCCCAATGCTTTACATTGTCCAGGATGGATGGTCTGTATCTTATTTCGACCTCACCATGGATCTTCGGTGGTAGAGGGACCCTGAACAGACTAGCCAAGGCTGCTAAGGAGTCGGTCGAGGTATTTTTTTCCCTTGGGACAAAAGTAATGTTGAAAGCTGAGAAGAAATTATCAATCAGGTCCCATACCTCATTTCTGCAACTCCTGAGTTGAGGATGCTTGGCCCGATAAACATTCCTGACCTGTTGGATTATCAATTCTGCATCTCCGAACACTGACACCTCTTCAATTCCCATTTCTTTTGCAGCCCTCATACCCAGAACAAGAGCTTCATATTCCACCACATTGTTGGCAGTTTCAAATTCCATCTTGTATGACAGGGATATGGTCTCTTGACAGGGAGATATGAAAATCACTCCAGCGCCTGCGCCTATACTGGAGGAAGCTCCATCAAAGAACATCTTCCAAATAGAGGTGGTTGGAGGAGGTATCTGCTGATTGAGAATGGGCTGCTTTCTTATCTATAAAGGGACCTCAAGAGTTCTAGTGATATGTAACAAACTAGACCCTAAGTCGGTGTCAAGTGCAAAGATGGGGTGGTTAGTGGGGTTTGCTTCATCACTGACAATATAGGCTAGTTGGGCTTCTCTGTACAACCTCCTGTGTTCCCCTCCAAAAACTGGAATGGTGGCATATGTGAGATCCATATGTAACATTCCTCCAAGTCTTTTAATCTAAGACCTTGACAACAACATGCCAAACTTGGGGGGAACGTTAGCTACCACAATATCCATGACCACACTCTTCATGGGAAGCTCAAACAAAGAAACCACCAGGTCTTTGATGACTCCTAGACACTGCACTCTCCTTGAATCGAAAGAATACAAATCATGATAAGCTTTTGTCACCTCCAGTCCCAACTCTTCCATTACTATTTTGGGCATAAGGTTATGGGAAGCCCCTGAGTCCATGAGGTAGTTATGCAACACTTTATCATGTATGTTCAGGGATGCGTAGAAGGGAGGGGATGAATCATATCTATCTTCCACCATGGGCCCTAGGACAACTGTCGGTTTTTCATCTTGGAGATTCACTGAGTCGGAGGGAGGCTGGGGGGACTCAGATTGTAGTAGCTTGGAGAGGGACCTTTTGAAGTCTTCATTTTTAACTAGCTCAGAAAGGGGAACGAGAATTATGATCTTTTGAATTTCATGCTGAAAATTAAAGGAGGAAACAAGCTTAGGAGCTTCCCTTACCTCAGAGACAGGTTCTTTGACTGCCGGCGAAGCATTCTGAGTTTTCTTTTCTTTAATAATGGTTGTTTTAGACTTAGTAGACATTTCTACTATGAGAGGCTGGTCTTGGCTGTCAAAGTCTCCTCCTTTCTTTCTTGACCTAATATTGTATCTGTTAGAGGTGTAACCGGCCTTTTCTCCCTTACCTTACTCATGAATTTGAATGCTCATCAGGGATTCTTCATATGCAGATTGAGTCAAATGGGGAAAAGTAGGAGCTTCTTCAACACAATGAATCTCGGGGTCAAACTCATCTATCTCCTCCCCTCCCTCACGAGTAACCAGGTTATTTTGGAGAGGGTTTTGGATCCTTTAATCTTCCCTGTCCTTCCCCTTTGGTTCCCTTGGGAAAGCCTGTGGTCCATTGTTATTAGGTCTCCTGAAACCTCTACCATCAGCATTCTGTGGATTTCGGTACATGGGCTTCCCTTCTAACTCCCATCTTTCCATTCTGGCAGAAAGTGATTTTAGTACTCTAGTTTTCTCATTTGGCTGAAGGGGCAGGGGAGAGGGACTAGATGGGGAAGCTTCAGGCCTCTCCCTGGATATGTTTCTACCAGCAGTGTTCCTGAGTCGGTCAACAACCAATATGTTAGATTCTACCTCCACGGATGCATCCTGCATGTGGGCCAGAGTAGTGGCTCTTCTTTCCCTCAACAGGAGGCAGAAATCGGGGTCAAAGGCGCTAGCATAAGTGATCTTTGCAGAGGATTCGAAGGTTTTTATATCGACAAGGATTTTATTGTACATGTTATTGAATCTCTTGGAGAAGTCGGAGACAGATTCCCCTTCTTTCCTCTTCAAAGACCCAAACTCTGTCATGTAATACATGAAGTCTTTTTTATCTCCCCACTGTTTCAAAAAGACACTATCCAAAGCTTCGATCCCATCAATAGATCCAGGGGGCAGGGCCTTGGACCATTTTCTATCCTCACCTTGAAGGCTATGGACAAAAATCCTCATCCATACGTCTGCATGCATGATAACATTATCATCTATAAAACTATAAAAGGCTTCTAAGTGTTCTTCTGCAGTTATGTCCCCCTCGCCTATAAACTTGGGCAGCTGTTTGAGGTAACCGTCTGCTGGGAGGGCATTGAGAGGCTGAGGTAACACGAGGGGCACATACCTAGCGGCTATAATGGACTCCATTCTGGTCATTGGGGGATTTGATCCTACCATAGGGATATTACATGGAGGGGAACTCAGAGGAGAAGGAGCCTGAAAAGGGGATGCTGGGGATGAGCTTTTGAGGGGCATGTGAAACAATAGGGGATTAAGGGAGAAGGCTAGCGAGCTTAAGCTGGTGGATGCTTCTCTTTGTGCAGAAGGGGAAACAGTAACAAAAGGAGGAGTGATAGAGCTAGGAGTGGGGAAATCTTCAGTGGTCCTGGGTCTACGCCAAGGTACAGCTTTGGGGGAGAGGGTAGTAACAAGGATTTCTCCCTTGAATCCCAGACCAGGGGGGGAAACCTTAATAGGAATACTCCCAAAATTCAGGAAACATGAAACTTCAGAAAGCGGTCTGCTGGGAAACTGAGGAGGAGGGAATGGAGTGCCTACAGAAGGAGATGGCGGATTACTTGGTTCGGTAGCGACAACTTCTCCTTCAAAGGCCTTTCCTTTTCCGAGAACTACCTCCAGATCAGTTTCAAGTGTAGCTAGAGGCAGCTGTGGATGGGACCACGTGTGCCTGCTTCTGAAAGCCA
This sequence comes from Picea engelmannii, assembly GCA_009831015.1. Taxonomy (NCBI): domain Eukaryota; kingdom Viridiplantae; phylum Streptophyta; class Pinopsida; order Pinales; family Pinaceae; genus Picea; species Picea engelmannii. The sequence continues at coordinate 224,199 of ML779853.1, forward strand.
CAATTGATATGGCAGGCTCGCCACAGTGGAGTCGTCACAATGGAGTCGCCACAATTGATACGGAAGGCTCGCCACAGTGGAGTTTTCACAATGGAGTCACCAGGTGCACAGTAGCAATCTTCAAAGGCTCTGATACCCGATGCACCTTCGGAATCAGAGGCTCAATGTCGTTCAATCTTAGGGAAAATTTTCAACTTCGTCCCCGGACACAGCGCCAGAAATGTTGGTGATGGAAGTCACTCCTGGATTGTAGCAGGAGAAGAGCCCGACGCCCATCAGTTTTATGTCACAGTAGTTTTTAATGGGTGATCAAATGGGTAGAGAATCGGGAAGATATCACTCTAACTCAGGGACTAGGTCCGCCATGTAAGGAATAAAGGAGGACTTGATCTAACTTCAGTCAGAGGGTTGATTTGAAAATGAACAGGTTGAAGACTTTATGAGAGGAGTGGACAAGCTACCTCAGGCAACAGGCCTTTCAGTAATTTGTAGAAGAAAAACTCTGAATTTGAGATCCTCTGGTTCAGGGCTTTGAGAAACTGAAAGGGGGACTTGACTGGATTCTCCAATTCCAAGTTGTTCAGCGCTTAAGAAAATCGTAAGGACCAATTAGAAACAATGCAACTTGTTAGCACTCTATAATTTTCCCAAGGCTGTAAGGCAGTTACAGAGGCAACATCAAAACCGCTTTTAAATATGGGATCTAGCCCTTCCAGCTTCAGAGAGGGATCTCTCTATATGATTTAGCTTTGTTTAATCTCAGATATTAGGCTAGTTAAAAGAATTATTGGTTTTGTTGTAAAGGGTTTTCAAAGTTGGTTGAGACAAACTGCACATCCATTGGGCTATGGGGTCTGAAATTAATAAAATCTGAGATACAACCAGAAACGATGAAGAAGTCCTTCACAAGGCAAGATAACACACTCACTAGATCTTTAATAATTTAAATGATGATCAGAAGAAAAGATAAGGAAATAACTCCAACCAACAGGCACTTAAGAATCTCTTAATTGAAGATATTTAGAAGATGAACATTCAAATATTTAGAATCGGAAACAGGGTATCAGAAATAAATCCCGAGACATAACTCTATTCATAAAGATTAGGTATAGAAAAACAAGATGATTACAGAGCAAGAAAACATTTAACTGGGAAAATCACATCACCAGTGAACATGCGCAAGAATCCTGTAAAGTGCCTCTTCTTTATTAATGACAGATCTATTCAAAAAGTTACAGTTTGATAGCCACAGGGCGTGAAGATCCAACCCTTTTACTTTCAAATCATCCCAATAAATAAGATAGATACTCTCCTCGAGTTCCGAGAGTCGGTTCAACTGCCTCAGCCAAAAATAGCCACCACTCCCATGAAATTCAGAGTTTTTTGCCATGAAAAATGGACCATTTTTCTGTGAAACAGGGGTCTGATCAGACGTGATTCTCTCTTCAATGATGACACCTAGGAGAAAACTGAAAGAGGTTATTGTAGATGGGCATGTGCTGGAAAAAAACCTCTTTTGGATTAGGTTAGCACTCTGTAATTTGCCCAAGGCTGTAAGGCAGTTACAGAGGCAACATCAAAACCGCTTTTAAAGCTGGGATCTAGCCCTTCCAGCTTCAGAGAGGGATCTCTCTATATGATTTAGCTTTGTTTAATCTCAGATATTAGGCTAGTTAAAAGAATTATTGGTTTTGTTGTAAAGGGTTTTCAAAGTTGGTTGAGACAAACTGCACATCCATTGGGCTATGGGGTCTGAAATTAATAAAATCTGAGATACAACCAGAAATGATGAAGAAGTCCTTCACAAGGCGAGATAACACACTCACTGGATCTTTAATAATTTAAATGATGATCAGAAGAAAAGATAAGGAAATAACTCCAACCAACAGGCACTTAAGAATCTCTTAATTGAAGATATTTAGAAGATGAACATTCAAATCTTTAGAATCACAAACAGGGTATCAGAGATAAATCCTGAGACATAACTCTATTCGTAAAGATTAGGTATCGAAAAACAAGATGATTACAGAGTAAGAAAACATTTAACTGGGAAAATCACATCACCAGTGAACATGCGCAAGAATCCTGTAAAGTGCCTCTTCTTTATTAATGATAGATCTATTCAAAAAGTTACATCTTGATAGCCATAGGGCGTGAAGATCCAACCATTTTACATTCAAATCATCCCAATAAATAATATAGATCTTCTCCTCGAGTTCCGAGAGTCGGTTCAACCGCCTCGGCCAAAAATAGCCACCACTCCCACGAAATTCGGAGTTTTTTGCCATGAAAAATGGACCATTTTTCTGCGAAACAGGGGTCCAATCAGACGTGATTCTCTCTTCAATGATGACACCTGGGAGAAAACTGAAAGAGGTTATTGTAGATGGGCATGTGCTGGACAAAAACCTCTTTCGGATTAGGTTAGCACTCTGTAATTTGCCCAAGCCTGTAAGGCAGTTACAGAGGCAACATCAAAACCGCTTTTAAAGCTGGGATCTAGCCCTTCCAGCTTCAGAGAGGGATCTCTCTATATGATTTAGCTTTGTTTAATCTATGATATTAGGCTAGTTAAAAGAATTATTGGTTTTGTTGTAAAGGGTTTTCAAAGTTGGTTGAGACAAACTGCACATCCATTGGGCTATGGGGTCTGAAATTAATAAAATCTGATATACAACCAGAAATGCTGAAGAAGTCCTTCATAAGGCGAGATAACACACTCACTGGATCTTTAATAATTTAAATGATGATCAGAAGAAAAGATAAGGAAATAACTCCAACCAACAGGCACTTAAGAATCTCTTAATTGAAGATATTTAGAAGATGAACATTCAAATCTTTAGAATCGGAAACAGGGTATCAGAGATAAATCCTGAGACATAACGCTATTCGTAAAGATTAGGTATCGAAAAAAAAGATGATTACAGAGCAAGAAAACATTTAACTGGGAAAATCACATCACCAGTGAACATGCGCAGGAATCCTGTAAAGTACCTCTTCTTTATTAATGACAGATCTATTCAAAAAGTTACAACTTGATAGCCACAGGGCGTGAAGATACAACCCTTTTACATTCAAATCATCCCAATAAATAAGATAGATCTTCTCCTCGATTTCCGAGAGTCGGTTCAACCGCCTCGGCCAAAAATAGCCACCACTCCCATGAAATTCGGAGTTTTTTGCCATGAAAAATGGATCGTTTTTCTGCGAAACAGGGGTCCGATCAGACGTGATTCTCTCTTCAATTATGAGAACTGGGTGAAAAATGAAATAGGTTATTGTATATGGGCATGTTTTGGACAAAACCCTCTTTCGGTTTCGCCAAATTCATCCCCAGCTGGTCGTGACAGCTCCTGCAAAATCGGGACTGTAACGGACAATTGAAAGTATGAAAAAATAGGCCTCGAAGATGTCTTTGAATCTCTTTTCTCGTAACTCCATTGCAAAAACTGAAAGAGGGTTTTGTTCCTCATCCTGTGCTAACCAAAAATCTCTCTCGGATTTTTAAAATTCGTCTCCATTTGCTCAAAAATCGGTCTGGAAGATGACAAGGTAAAATGGGCAAAAATGGTAAAAATGTGCAAAGGTGGTTTTTTGGCGGGAAACAGTAATTCCGGACCCTCCCCCTCGTTAAACGTAGAATGCCCGGGGGGGGGTCCGTAATTCGATGTAGATCGTTGATTTCAGAGGCTCGCTCGGGACCGTCCAGATTTTCTCGTTCTTTATTTTAAATTCCAGACCCCCCCCCTCGTTAAATTTCGGAAGGTGGGGGGGGCTCCAGAATTGATTGAGTGCGTGGATTATTTAGTGTGTTAAGTGGATGGGGGGCGCGGGTATGGAATTTTCACGAGGGGTAAGGTAGGCGAGAGTATGGAGGGAGTTAGTGGATGGTGAGGTGGGGATGGTGGGGAGTGACGTGAGGGGGGGACATGAGTGGGAAGTGAGGTGGGGATGACGTAGGGAGGGGATGTAATGTGAGGGATGAGTGAGGTGTATGGGGTAGCGGATAGGTTTAGGATAGGATGTTTTATTAATTTTTTAATTTTTTTNTATGTATTACGTTTTTCTCTTTTATTTTGTTTTATTTAAATGTGTATATAATTTGTATTATATATATAATGTTTTTTGTCATTATGTCTTTTTTTTTAAATGTTTAATTTTATTTACTTTTTGTTATTTTTTAATGTTTTTAATATTTTGTATTTATTTAATTTTTTATAATTGTTTTTTTTTTTTTATATATATATGTTTTTTATTTTTATTTTTGTTTTTAAATTTAATTGTTTTATTTTAATTTAAAATTAACCTTAACTTTTAATCTTAGTTACTAACCTGGCTACTAACCCGGGTTCTTAACTTAATTAATAATTAATTAATCATTAAATAATCATTTATTAATCAATTTTAACCTAGCTTAACTTTATTAATGCTTATTTTTATTTTAATCTAACTGATTTATTATTCTTTTTATTCATCCTAAGTCCATTTATGCAGGGATGGAAGGCGGGATAATGGAGGCTGACAAAGGACAAGGGGGAGAGGATGCAGCGGATGAAGGATGCAGCAGGGTGATGGGGGAGTGAGCGACAAGAATGGAGGGAGGTAAACGGAATCACCTGAGCCATACTTCGTCACCGGGAGAAACGCCAGATCAACAGTCGAAGAATCGACTCGCCTATAATTATAGGACCCTAACACAACTGTTATAGTGATCCAATCTACATCATCCTATAACAGCTACAACTCGACTGGATTCTCCAATTTCGAGTTGTTCTAACACAGTGTAAACAAAGACGTGAAAGAAACTGACATTCATAGGAAAAGAAGTCTCAAGAGTCCATGCATAACCAGAATAACAATGCTTCATTAAAGTTTTACAACCGGGAGCCTTTCTCAACCATCAATGGATTATAAAATACAAAGACTGAGTTTATATACTCAGAGAAAATCGCCCAACATCGGCGAACTCAGTCATCCGAGGCTTGGTGTCCCTTCAACCAAATTCGGGCGGGTATTCTTGTCAGACGCCCCCTTAACTGCGCATGGCTCCTGCAAGGGGAGTAGCTAAGCCATTAAGTGTCGAGCTAGCGTGTGTAGACCTCCTCTGGTTGGTTGAGGACTCGACATGGCTTCTTTAGAAAAATGGGTACACAGGACCCTCTTGAGCAGACCGCTTGCCAGATTATCCATACTTTACACTTAATGCTTGAGGAGAGGTTTCAACTACCCCTTCTCATCTTCATTTACTCCAGGTGAAAAACTAGGATCGAGGTTGAATCAGATGGCTCATGGAGATCACAATGATCCTTTCGACGACTAGACTCGACACCTTTGGCCCCTTTTTGCACAACTCCTTTCTTTCCCAAGTGACCACGGGCTGTGACCCTTAGTCTATTCCCAAAGCACTTTTGGCGTTTGCGAATAGAAGGAGTTAATCCTTGCTTATTCATAGTTACGATGAGTGAAACGCCGAGATGGCTTAATCGGGCGCCACGCATCTCTCCCAGATCTGACGGTCCTGAACTTACTCGGTGATGTTGTGGGCCCGGGTCTTCGACGCTCTCGACACCTCGCACATCGAGAATATGATAGAGCTGTTCCTTGCACCTTGAAATCGTGATGAGCGAAAAGGCGAGGAGCCTAATCATGCACCAGGTGTCCCCTTTGGATGAGTGGCTGAGACTGCTTCGCGACACTGCGGGCCTGACTCTGGGCGCTTTCGGCACTCCGGGGTTCGGGGTTTTGAGATATGAGAAGACGAGGGACTTTCACCCTTCGAACTCCCGAATGCCGATATGCCAACTAGATCTCGCACTATGTGTTGCTGGATCGGACGACCCAGAACCTTATTTGACACTATATATCGATTAACTTGGTAGCCCTGATATCCTGATGACCATTGATCTGCCCTTATGGATGAATCTGGACTGTCGACAACATAAATTCACCCTCTTACGTGCTTGGAAGCCTTAAAACGAGATTTTTCCATGCTGCTCTCGGGCGCTTTTCATGCATCTTGTAGACTCGAATACTCTTGTGCCTAGGATAAGAAATGTCGCTAACAGAAACTACTACAACAACCCTAATGGATGAGTTGTTCGCAACCACTATGACCCCAAAATAAAGGGTCAAATATTTCAATCAAAGATTCATGACCATCTTAAACAATTTCTAGCCCACGACGAAACCCACTCAAGAATTGCAGATTGAGGTTTATGCCAATGTGCTTCCGTCTTCTATTTCCATGTTTGTTAAAAGATCCACCAAGCAAATCCTCGCAGAGAATTTTGAAGAGGCCAAGATGATAGAATTTTAGATGAAAGGATGTAAAGAAGGCCAAGCCTCTCTAGTAAGAAAAGAAAGCCAACACCCTCCTAGGAGAGGACTCCTTTTGACTAGACCGTCGGGGAAACCGACTAAACAAACTCTCGACAAAGGTAATGGAGATATAGAAGATATGCAGTGCATGGTCAAGAAACTATCAAATAAGATTATAGACATGAAAAGAAGCACGAGGGAAGGAAACCAAGGCCAAAAATCCTATAAGCCTTTCTTTAAAGAAACTAGCCTTTCTTTAAAGAAACTAGCCTTTCAAAGCAATTGAACCTCCCCCAACCAACCTAAACATTGACCTAGGGAATGTTGCATCTGATTCTTTCTGCACCTATCACTAGGAGAACCACTCTGAAAGAGAATGCCCTCAATGGGTCCACGCCATGAATTTAATGGCCAATTGTTTTCTGGATGAAGTCTCACTAACCGAACAGTCAAGTAGTTCGGCAATGAATATTGTTGATCAGGAAGAAGCTGACCCACCATGAGACACAACCATGTTGATATGGGATATCGATGTAATCACGTCTTTGGATGATTTTTTTGAGTCTCAAGAACAACCCACAAAAGTTTTGGTAGTACATACGCGTAGTAAAGTTCAACCCGACTCAAAAAATACCTATGTTGCCTGGGCCCCACAAAGTAAGATAAATCCCGATCACCTGAAAATACCCTTCTCTCTCGGTAAAAAGCCTATAAGCATCCATACCAGGGACCCAAGCTGGATTACAATGTAGTCAAATATTTGAAAAATTTGAAGGCCAATATATCAGTCATGGATATATGTAGGATTCTTCAGCAGAAAGACTTTTTGTTGCAAGCTTTGAGCTCGATAGAAGACCCGACTACAGGAAATGACCAGAAGAAGGATATATCCTCAATAGATTTGGAAAGCAAGCCAACCATAAATACCTACTCAGAAGATAGGAAGGAGAATCCTTTTGTACCACCTTTCCTTTTAACATTCGAAGTTTTTAACAGGAATCTTCACAATTGCTTGGTAGATTCTGGGGCGTCCTCTAATGTAATGCCCTTGGCCATTTGTAATAAAATGGGTGATGTCCTTCTCAAAAGTGATAAGCATGTTATACAACTAGAAAAAACCCAAGTCAAATCTATGGGAGAACTCAAATATGTAATGATCAGGATAGCGACACATCCTAATTTCGTGCAAATAATTGACATCATTGTAGTAGATATCCTAGAGGCATATGGACTACTGCTAAGTCGTGATTGGTCCGAGAAGCTGAATGGATATTTTAGTATAGAGTGGGCACACCTTTTGTTACCACTAAAGGGATATAAGATCATGATTAGAATCAATAGAGAAAGATATATGAAGCATACAATCACTGACCTAGAAACCCCAAACGAACCCACGTCTACCGATTTCTCGGTATTGGGAAATTACTCCTGTGATTCCCACTTCGGGGAATTTTCTCCTCTAATTCCCATTGTTCCTCTTACCCAAAACTCCAAAAGTATCTTTCAAGAGGAACCGCCAACACCATTAGAGAACACTCTCTTTTTCCAAAATCCTGCGATTGAGTTTACACGACGAGAGATTGGTAAGCAATAAATCGGTATAGAATGAAGAAAGGGTGATTACCTTCCACAAATTTGGACCCTTTGCTTTGATGGATATCAATCAAAAGAAGGGTCAGGAGCAGGGTGTATCCTTATCAATCCTAAAGGACGACGTTATTTCCTATCCTGTAGGCTAGAATTCAAATGTACCAACAACACTGTCGAGTATGAAGCTCTAGTGCAAGGATTAAAGAAAGCCATAGATCTAGGTGTCAAGGAATTGAAGGTTTTTGGGGATTCTGAGATCATTGTTAGACAAGTGAGGAATACTATTCATTTTAATTCATCTCATCTTAAGAACTACCAGCAGGAGGTGCATAGGCTAATAGAGCGCTTTGACTCTTTAAATATTACCACAATCCTGAGAGAAAAGAACGTTCTTGCCGACTCCTTGGCCACAACCGCTTCTCGACTGTCACCTCCAGAAGATTATGAAGCCTCCCGATTCACTATAGATATTCTCTACAAACTGTCGGTGCCGAACAATATTTCCAATTGGAAGGTCTTTGAAGGTGATGAGAAAATCATAAACTTCTTGACCAACCAAGAAAATTTCAAAGACCTAGCCATAGACGATGAAGAGTTCCAAGAGAAAACAACTGAAACTAATCCCCAAACAAGACAAGATGTTGGAAAGTTGAAGGCTGACACAATCTGAAAGGGGATAGCTAATATAGAGAGTCTGTTTGAGCTAAAGGATCGTTTTACATGACCTAAAAATGCGAAGACTGGTATCTCTTTCCCCCTCCATGAAATTGTGAATATTGGGACTCCAGAGAACCCAAAGAATATTAATCTCAGAAAAACTATGTCTAAGGAATAGAGGAAATCCTACCTCAAATTATTCATACAATACCAGGATGTCTTCGCATGGTCCTACAAAGAACTAAAAACGTACGATGCCTGCATTATTCAGCACACCATCCTGTTGAAACCGAAAATGAAACCTTTCCAGGAAAATCTCTGGAAGTATCACCCATCCCTAGAGCCTCTCATGTATAAAGAATTAAGGAAGCTTCTATATGCGAGGATAATTTTTCAGGTTAGACATTCTGCCTGGGTGGAAAATCTTTTTCCAGTAAGGAAAAAGTCGGGCGAAATCCGACTATGCGTAGATTTTTGGAACCTCAATAGAGCTTCAGAGAAGGACAATTATCCAGTCCCACCGATGGATCAACTCCTACAGACCGTGTTGGTCTCAGAGATATTTTCCTTACTAGACGGTTTCTCAGGCTACAACCAAGTGTTGGTTTGAGAGGAAGATTGTTTAAAAACCACCTTTCGAACCAAATGGAGAACCTTCGCTTATAAATGCATGCCTTTTGGCTTAATCAATGCAGAAGAAACCTTCCAAAGGGCCATGGACGTGGATTTTCGGGGGCTTATCAATAAGTGTGTGGTAGTATATTTATATGACATAACTTTGTATTCGAAGAATAGGGAAGAACACATCCAACACTTAACTCACATTTTCGAAAGGTGCCGAAAATATAGTAAATCACTAAACCCTAAGAAAACCATCTTCGGTGTCGAAGAAAGTAATTTGTTAGGTAATATTATATCTCAAGAAGGTATCCACATAGATATAGAAATAATTAAGGCCATAGATGACCTCCCACTACCCCATAACAAGAAATCCATTCAATCCTTTTTCGGGCAAATCAACTTTGTGAGGAAATTCACCCCCGATTTCGCCGAAATTATCAAACCCTTACAAAAGATGATTTGCAAGGATGTCGATTTCAATGGGATGATGAGAGAAAAGACACTTTCAACAATATCAAATATACCATATCCCAGGCTCCGGTGCTGCGAAGTCCTGATTTTAATAGAGACTTTTCCCCTTATACTTTCTCCTCCGATCAATCGCTAGCGACGGTTTTGACCCAAAAAGATGATGACAACAATGAAGCCCCATTGTCCTTTATGAGTACTAATCTTCAAGGAGTTGAGATCAATTATCCTACCATAGATAAGGAGGCCTATGCAGTCTATAAGGCAGTAAATCATTTCAGGTCCTACATTCTCAAAAATCACACTAAGGTGATTGTGTTTCACCCTGCGGTATGATCCCTATTTACCCAAAAAGAAATGGGGGAAAGAAGGGGGAACTGGATGGTAGTAGTCTAGGAATTTGATCTAGATATAAAACCTACCAAGCTAGTAAAAGGACAAGGTCTGTGTAAGCTCGCAATCGAAGCCTAGGATCAAGCAAATGAATATTCCAGGTGGGAAAATGAAATGGCACTATGGTGCAACAAAGTAGCATACATATCCCCAAGACAAGACTCCTGGTACAAGGATTTTACTTATCTTTTTCATCACAGGGCTTGTCCTGAGAACCTCAACCCTAAGGAAAGGAGAGCCCTAAGATTGAAATCTGCACGGTATCATCTTATAAATTCGGTACTCTTCCGGATCAACTATTATGGGGTATTATTGAGATGTCTCGAACACAAAGACGCTGACAAGATGTTGACGGAACTCCATGACGGTTCCGCTGGAGGACACTTTGCAGGGAATACTACCACCCATAAGATTCTAAGAGCCGGCTATTACTAGCCCACCTTGTTTAGAGACGCTCATACCCATGCTAGGAACTTTAAGACTTGTCAATTAAGTGCCGAAAAGGAGAAAAGGGCAGCGATCCCACTTCAGCCCATGACTGTCTCCAGGCCTTTTGAGCACTGGGGGTTGGATATCATAGGATAAATTACTCTTAGTTATTCAAAAATCCACAAGTACATTCTTACTTCTTTCGACTATTTCACTAGATGGGTAGAGGCCATTCCTCTCACTCATGTAAACGAGAAGGTAATAATCCAATTTATAGAACAACAACTGATCACAAGGTTTGGCATCCCCTCTATTCTGGTCTTTGATAACACAACCTACTTTTCTTCTACCCTATTCACTGAGTTTCCTCTGGATAAAGGAATTATAATCAATTACTCTGCAAATTACTACCCTCAGGGAAACAATGTGACATAATCGACTAAGAAAAACCTAGTAAGGATACTAAAAAAGACCGTTACAGATAACCAGAGAAATTGGCATAATCAACTTCATAATTCCCTATGGGCCAATAGGGTCACACCCAAAGAAGCCATAGGAAATTCCCCGTACTTCTTAGTCTACGGGTAGGAAGCTATCCTCCCGAACGGGCTCTATCTGCCATCTCTTCAATTGGCCCAAGACTCCTAGGAAGAACCCTCATCGGCCATGCAACAGAGAATCGACACTTTTCTCATTATGGAGGAAGAGAGATAAAAGGATAAGTCAAAATTCCTGGTTCACCAACATATAGTGAAATGATGGTTTGATAAGCATAAGGATAAAGAAAAGATCTTCGAGGTAGGAGACTTAGTGCTTAAATGGGGAAAAGAAAACGAACCTAAGGGAAAACACTATAAGTTTCAAAGCCTATGGCTTGGACCCTTCCAAGTAGCCAAGAGAATCGGGGCTGGTACCTATCGATTGCAAAACCCGAGGGAGGAAATTGACACCCTCGCAGTGAATGACCAAGCCCTAAAACAATAATTTCATTGAATAAAATAAAATAAAATAAATAAAAATACTAATACTAATACTACTACTACTACTAATAATAATAATAATAATAAATAAATAAATATATTGTAATATATGTATATATGAATAAATTGTGTGCGGGAAGCAAAGAGGAATCAGAGATTTTACATTTGCCCAGTGAATAACCATTTGTTGAGCACTCAACACACCCTAAAAAAACTATGGACATTTTCTTTTTTGGGTACCACTCAATCTTCTTCATCAACTGTCTACACGAATCGGCGACCCAAAGTTTTCCCTGACTCACTTGAGAAATTCAGCATCAATGATAGCGAAAGGTGGTGAAAATCATTCAGATAGTCAAAATAGTTGAGTGTCGAAAACATTTCTTTCCCACGAATAAGTCTCGAGAAGGATGTTGTGGAAGGCCGATCCATTCAGTTTCGGCAGAAAGATGTAATAGTAAGCACCACACCAAATTAAGGAGCAACATCAATGACCTCGAACCCCCAACATATTTTAGGCATCGAAGACATTATAGTGTGTTAACCCATGAAGAAAAACTTTACCTTTTCCCAATACCACCCAATGTCGACACCCGTAGTATCTAGTTTTATTATTTTCGACGCGAGCGAGTTCCCAAGTAAGATCCTTATTTATCAATGAATGCCTTTTATAGATAAATTTTTCTAATGATACGGGGTCAATAACTCCATGTAAGCATCGATTGATACAAATTTTTTTACAAAAGGGAAACATATCAACAAACCCACAGTGCCACAATGTAACGTCCCCAACCTCACACAGTCCGGGGACATGCCACTCCTCAGATGCTTTACTTATCTCTGAAACCATCTTTGTAATATTCCCAGCCTTCAAAATGATAGGCCATGCTACTCCCTGACCATTCATGTCGGGCCACGCTACACTGGATAACACATCCATTCTCTGTGCGGAACGTATTGTAACATACTTAGCATTCAAACTAAGTTATGTCTCATATAATTTTCTAACTAAATGCAATTAATCATATGCACACACAGAACTCTTGCAAAAGCTTAATATATATATATATATATAACGTGAACAGACAAATACACTATGTAAATGCATGGATTCACATTGAATAACAGTAAACATATACAGGCATCATATACATGCAATACCGATAAGAATACAGACAACTATAACCACGCATAGGATAAACCCATAAAAATAACACGTGAATACTAATGCAACATGTAAATTAATCACACAATTGACACTTATCTTTGTGATAATATCACCAACTATGTGCAGACCTTCCATGAACCTCCCAGCCTTAGACCACACTATTCATCACTCTCAACAGTGAGTCACCCCCGAGCTGGGACTAAACTCCACCTGGGTAAAGGGTTCCTAACCAGGCTAAAGGCTCATGAACAACATGAAAGAATCTGTCTCAGGTGCTCACTCAACTAACAACCTACAGTCCCTCATTCCCCACATGCCTGTCCCACCCAAGGAAGTGTGCCCCTTCTCTACTCAACAGTCCCTCGGCTGCCCCACTTCCCTTCCAAGGCTTCAACAATGAGCCAGATAGGAAGTCTCAGAGACCGATTGTTGTATTGCAACACCATCATGAAATCAATCCCCAGAAATTCTCTCACCCAGAGAAGTGCTTACGGGCCTGACAACCTACCTCTTCAATATCCCATGGGCCTGACAACCTACTTCTTCAAACCCACTCCCAAGCTAACAATTAACCAACAGAAGGCTCTGGATACGGTTTCAGGTAAAGTCATGAAGATACCATGGATTGTTCAATGGATTCCATATTCATGGATGATTGTCTGTATATCTCAGTGACATATGAATCCGGGAAAAGATGATGGTCCCCTTGATAGCGATCCCCCTGAAATGAACTAAGTCCAACAATATGTATGCATGCCCCCAACTTGACACTTGTCATGTTGGAAGCTACTTTGTCCCACTTGTCTCCATCTTTAGAACTTAGGATAACATAATTATCCATACTTTCTAATTTAAGAAATATTAATATAATATTCCTTAACTTAGCCCCTTCCCTTTCCCTAACTAGTGGATTTTAGTCCCCCATCTCTTTTATCGTGGTCAGTCTGTGTGCATCGATGTATCTTATATTAAATATGAGATATGTACAAAAACAAGCGCACTAGCCTTTAACATATAGTCTCTCTGGCCTAATCAAAACATAAGCATCCTAGCTTATAATAACTGGCTCACCAACCTATAAAACATATTATATACATAAAGGATTCCTGGCCTCAATATCGTTCGCACTTTATAGGCTGCGCGCGGTATCCTAGAACATTCCCAATTCATCATTTTATTGCGCAGTACATGCACAGACTACACCATGGAAGATGCATGTCAAAATATATAACACAACTCACCAGCTTAAGTACATTTGCATTTACATTTACATTTACAATTGGGTTCAGCTTAGGGATATTACAATCCCCTCCCCTTATTTATGCACTGTCCTTAGTGCATCATGTATACATGTACAACAAAATTTTCAAACACCCTTAGTGCATTATATACCGCGTACCATTCAAACTCTTTAAAGTCTCCAAGCTTTAGCTATTGAAATCTTGTCACCCATCTGGCGCTCTACTTTCTGTCACCAATTTTGGTACTCATAATGTAACTTGAAGTCAATTTCTCTATTCCATAAAACTAGTCCAGGAAATAATTCAGCTCATTGTTCCTTATTACATGCTTCAATTAACTTCATTGAAGCAACAAATGTATGTAGATTCATGATGTTCCACCCAGCCTTATATCTCACTGCTGATAAACTCTCAGCAGCGTACCATTTCCAAGAATGGAATATGACTCCATTGGGACAATGGCTTCCCAAGATAACCATGACCCATAATCAATATCAGCATAGTCTAGGCCAAGGTACCAAACTTCAACAACACTTCAACCAATGGTCTCTCTTCCCCACATGACTGTACTACCAAAGGTAGTATGCACCTTCACTGTCCAACAACTCCTAGGCTACTCACCTTCCTTTCTAGGCTCCAGTACAGGCCATATAGGAAGTATCAGAGCACCATGGCTCCAAGATTTCCCACTTTAATGATTATCTTTTCATCTTAGCAACACTCCCACCAACGGTCTCTCTCTTCCCCACATGCCTGTACAACCCAAGGTAGTATACACCTTCATTGTTCCACAGTTCATCGACTATTCAACCTCCCTTCCAGGGCTCCAGTACATGTCGAACATGAATTATCAGAGCACCATGGCTCCATGAGTTCCAACTTTAATCAATATCATCTCATCTGCATCACACACATGCGGTTGTCATGAGAGAGCATTATAAAAAATCCATTATATAAATCAATTAATTTCATAGGGAATTCGACTTTTTCCCAAATATGAAATTCTATTTATGTTGCATACAACCAATAGATGGTCAACATTTTCTCTATATCCTGATTCATCAAGCACGTCACCTTATGCAATGATTCTTAGAATTGCCTGCACCTAGCAATTCAATCACAATTACCAAACAATTCAACCAAATAGAATGACTCATCATTCTATTCATATGCATATTCATAATTAATAACAATAAGTTCATTTCTTCAATTTTCTGAACAGAAACTTTCTGCAGTCACTATTCATGTGACCACCTCACTTGCAACTTCCATGTTGAAATGTCTATTAGTTCCTGAAATGTTCTCAACTTCAAAATTTAGCAACATTTCAACCATTAGTATAATTATTTTCATGCAAAAGCATATATACATGCACTCAGAAAATGCATTCTGCAAAAAAAAATGCATTTAAGTATACCATTCGATCATGTATGAGTGCAACTCTTGTCACTTACCAGGCATGAGTGCAACTCTCAATGCCTAATTACTCAATGCGCCTTTGCATTGATCTTCAGAATGAGCCTTATCTAACTCATGCATCTCACCATTCATAAATTGGAAATATGGCCAATGTCTTGACCCATATCCACACACTTCCCATTGTCTTCACAATTACTTGGATGCCTTCCTTTTTGACCTGAACACTACACCAAGAATACAATTCTGTAGTGTTTATTAGTGTTAGCAAAAAGGTTGCATTCCAAGTTTTATTTAAAGTAGGAAGCTCATTGGTATTTGTGTGGAACATAACCTTTCTATAACCATACCTTGCCATATCCAACAATGTCCTGGTCTCATACATGACTAGCTTTCTTAGCCTCATTCCTATAACAAGCCCTTATCTTTTATTTTCTTTGGTTATTGTCACATAACCAAATTAACATGACATGATACTATGTCATTGTGTGCATTCAAAAGATAAAAATCTTTGATAACTATAACATACCTCTAGCCTTTACTACACCTAGTCGTAACTTAATCCTGTCAATGCACTTAAACAATACCATACAGCATAGTAACATCCCAATTTTGGGAAGTTCTTACCTAGATTTACCTTTGGCAATTTCACACATAATTTCCAAAAGAAGGCTACTTACCTGTAGGGCTTCCATTAAATGAGTCTAATGCTACCCGATCAATTGATGACAATAGGAGATCTTATGCTTCCTTATTAGCCTTATGATTCAATATTCCATCTTTATGTTGCTTCCATCCGTGTGTAGAAACATTATCAACAACACTTGCAAACATGCAAGTATTATCACCCTTTGGTTGTCCCAACAAGCCATATAATACTTGTTGCTATAGTATTTGCAGTAACTTCTTTCTTCCTGTATCACGTTTCCTTGTTTATCCCTGAAGTCTTCCCTTCTCCTGGATTCCTGAACCTTCAAATGCTCTTCACTGTAATTATTGTGCATGATTATTTCTGATCTGAGCACCTTCTTAGCCAAAACACTCTTAGCTGTCTTTGTTTTTCCATCCAAATACTAAGATGATATTAATCTTCATATTTTATTTATTTCCTGTATCCATCTATCCCAACTCATACTTGGATGAATTATGTTTCCAATCTTTTTGTCTTATAGACTCTAGATCTTCAATATCCATTTATTTTTCGAATCCCTCTTATCCAACTCCTCCATGACCCCATTCTATTTCTAGTCATGCTTTTCTAAGTAACCTAGGACAGTTAACACCAACTTCCCCTTTGAGGTGCTTTATTTATCCTTCCCTTAACTGATAATATCAGTACTTGGATTTGCTTGCTACCTATTACTTTCCTTTGCCTTGACCAATCTGATTTCAACCTGCCCGCACGGGTGTAGACGGATTGGCAAGTGTCGTGTAAATGGAAGGAAATTTGTAAATGAAGTCTCATGTTCAATTCTCACCCGGACTTACTCGTGCGCCATTCTTGTGGGCTGGGTGGTTGCACCTGGGGTTATAGTGGTAGCCGCCTGGGGATCGACCCCGTGTCACGCGAGTAAGAGAACCGTGAGTTGCCGATTCCCCCAGTAAAAAAAAAAAATCTGATTTCAACCTGTCTTGCACAATCCAATTCTATTATGCAATAAATAATGTCCTTCATACCATGCTTTCACTGCACACTTTGATGATCATAAGGGAAAAATTACTCTAATTTCATAGTTAATCCATAGATATGATGCACTTCTTATTCATATGCAATAAGCCTCTTTCTTTATCTGATTACTGTCATTCAGGTAGTAAATTCCTTTTATAATAGATTTGACTCCCATGTATTGCTTTAATCTGTGACTAGTTTCTTTGGGAGTGAATGCACTTTCACTAATTCCTTCACAAGTTGATTTATTCCTTTGTCTGGATTCCATTCAGTACTTGACTAACATGAGAGGACTTCCTTTAGTGGCTTCCAAAGACTTTATGGTTGCGTCAAGATTCATACCTTAACCTTTTATAGTCTTGGCCTTTGATCATCTTCTAAAACATTTTGTCATAGCACTTTTTCCCTGAGTACTTCTGCAAAAATATTTTTAGCTAAGACCCAAGCCTCAAGAACTACATCATCGCAAAGACCTTATAGTTTGGAGAACTAGAAAAACCATCGTGGTTTTTAAAACAAACGCGTGGTGCCTCTAGAGATACATCGGGCGAAAGGCGGTTTGCCGAAACCACCTTTGTCAAAGTTTCGATGTCGCGTGCTTCAATATGTCAAAACCACCACTCGTGGGACGGGAAATGGCTAGTCAAATCACCCTTTTTCAATCACTCAGTACTTCACAGCCATGTGACATCAACTGAATGCCTCCATGTAACAAACTCAAAAGCTAATCATTTGAAATGGATTAGCTGAGCATGGAAACCCAACGCACTTGTACATAGTCTATCTGTGATTCATGATTGGGATTCTATAACTACCAATCCTCAAGTATGAAGGCATCAAATTATCCATAAATGGAGTAATCTCCAAATTTCTCGACTTTCTGCTCTCTGTAAAAGAATTTTAGTGCCCATAAACTGAGGTACATGGATAAGGCTAAATCCAGTGAGACTGGTTATTTGGGCAATATGCTAGACTTTCCTGTGAATAAGGAGGAAAGGGTACTTACACACATTCTAGTGACTAAATTCCACATAGAGCCAACTATAGACTCGAAGTTGGAAGTCAGGTTGAACCCCACTATGAAGGATTTATTCATCAACAGGACATCTGCTAAGAAGAAAAGGAGCAAGCGGAATAAGAAGGAAACCACAGCTGAAATGGCTGAAAGTGTTAGAGAGAATCAATCGATCTAGTTAGATTCTTTAAACAAGGAGATTGCTAAGCTAAAATGAGTCCTCAAATTAAAATTCAAGTGCATTTTAGAAAATTTTGAACGACTGGTAGCAGAGGAAAAAGAACCCCAGAGGTGGTAACTGTTATTTTAAATCATTCCCTTTTTACAACTTACCTCTATTTTTAGCTATATGTGGAGGTCCAAGCGTTTTGAATTCTACAAATAATTCCTCTGTACATATGTATTATCTTGAGGAAGAAAAAGGGAAAAAGGAACCTGTCCTCTGAGCAGGAAGACTTTTTGTAATTTTGGAATTAAAATGACTATACAAACGCAGTAGCGGATTTTGGACTGTTTAATAAAAGACTCTGACTGGTGGTGATATGCATCTTGTTATCTTTTATAGTATGTTTTTATTGTAAGATTATATTTCACTTTCATCTGTCTAAATCGGAAGAATATAAAACCCATAATTCATCTATGAAATGCTTTCGGCTTGGAAGTTTAGATTATATTTATTTCTTCTTAACCAGCTCTGAATTCATTTAAATAATGCTTCGATGCGGTTGTGTGTTTCTATTCTATTAATACCATGAAAATTTCCATTAAACTTAGACTCATCGACTTAATTAACCTTCTCCTCCTGATAGTTCAATGTTCCAACAATACATCATTCATTCCAGACTCCATAGCCCAAAGGTCATCTCCGTTCCTCTAGTCATTCAACAAAAAACCCCAAAACAAACCTAATCTAGTCAAAATTTTCTATAGATACACCCACTGACACGAAAGAGTTCTAAAAAACGCTCTGCAAAAAGATGATGTTCAAATTGTATAAAACATCACGAAAATTCGTTGGTTTTCTGTTGTTGTTCACCTTCCAATCGATTTCGCACACTCAAAAATTCAACCTCTACACCCATATTTATTGTGCACAACAACACCATCAGGTAAGTTGTGCTTCCACGCACCTATAACCATTGAAGCATTTCCCTTCCGTCGCGATACTAACTTGCGCGTACTATTTTTGCATTGTGTGCCAATATCCATTGCGCGTAGTTTTAGTTCTTGCACTGATACCTATTGCGCATAGTTTTTGTATCGTGCACTGATATACCACATGCATTTCACTCTATGCATTGCACCATGCCAAAGTTCAATATGCCCCCACCACGCACAATTATCGGCATGCACCATTGATTACACTGTTGTGAGACAACTTATACTCATATTGTGTGCACATCAACCCGACTCCTATGTGCTTTGCAATACTGCGCACATCGGGAGCACCATTACTATGTGTGTGTACACCACACAATGCTAACTTTAGTGCGTGAATCCGCACACAATATTATTCCACGTGGTGCCACAATTTACCACGTGCACCTGCACGCTAAAATTTTCCGTGTTGTACCAAAATTAAGCATTTGCACCAACATGCCAATATCTTGCCACACAATGCCAAATTTTAACTATCACATGCTTTTCACTGCGCATCATGCATTTTTAGTGCGCCACCTGTGCACATTCACCTTTATGCACATCAAATCCTCATGAATTATGCTCCATCTGTCATGGCTTCACTGTAACTTCAAATTCGACCAATTCCAGGTTCAAATTTGCCAGGATAGATATTAAATCAGTAATATTTCATCACTTGACCAAATTTCTCCATTTTCTCATGAATTCTTCCATAGAAATTGGGGATTTTCTCCATTTCCGCCCAGTTACTGTTACTTTTTCCATGGATGCTCTACAACTAAAATTTGGCCACTTCGAATTAAATCCTCTGTGACATTTTGCTTCAACTCAACTTACTTGGCCCTTTAGGCTCAGTGTTGAAAACTGAAGCTCTGATACCAATTTGTAATGTCTTTGACCTCACACAGGCTGGGAACATGCCACTCCTCAGACGCTTTACTTAGCTTTGAAACCGTCTTTGTAACATTCCCAGCCTTCAAAAGGCCAGGCCATGCTACTCCCTAACAATTCAGGCTGGGCCACGCTACACTGGAGAACACATCTGTTCTCTGTGTGGAGCATAGTGTAACATACTTAGCATTCTAACTAAGTTATGTCTCATATAATTTTCTAACTGCATGCAATTAATCATATGCACACACAGAAATCTTGCGGAAGCTTAATATACATAAAATGTGAACAGACAAATACACTATGTAAATGCATGAATTCACACTGAAATAGAAGTAAACATATACATGCATCATATACATGCAGTACCCATAAGAATATAGACAACTATAACCACACATAGGATAAACCCATAAAAATAACACGTGAATAACAATGCAACATGTAAATTAATCACACAATTGACACTTATCTTTGTGAGAATATCACCAACTGCCTGCAGACCTTCCACAAACCTCCCATCCTTATACCACACTGTTCATCACTCTCAACAGTGAGTCACCCCTGAGCTAGGACTAAAATCCACCCAGGTAAAGGGTTCCTAACCAGGCTAAAGGCTCATGAACAACAGGAAAGACTCCGTCTCAGGTGCTCACTCAACTAAAAGCCTACAGTCCCTCATTCCCCACATGCCTGACCCACCCAAGGAAGTGTTCCCCTTCTCTGCTCAATAGTCCCTCGGTTGCCCCACTTCCCTTCCAAGGCTTCAACAACAAGCCAGATAAGAAGTCTCAGAGCCCTGCAGTTGTAGTTCATAACCTTTAGGAAATCAATTCCCAACAATTCTCTCACCCAGAGAAGTGCTCACAGGCCTGAAAACCTGCCTCTTCAATATCCCACGGGCCTGACAACCCACTTCTTCAATCCCACTCCCAAGCTAATAGTTAACCAACAAAAGGCTCTGGATACGGTTTCAGGTAAAGTCATGAAGATACCATGGATCGTTCAATGGATGCAATTTTCATGGATGATTGACTGTATATCTTAGTGACAGATGAATCCAGGAAAAGATGATGGTCCCCCTGATAGCAATCCCCCCAAAATGAACTAAGTCCAACAATATGTATGAAAGCCCCCAACTTGACACTTGCCATGTTGGAAACTACTTTGGCCCACTTGTCTCCAGCTTTAGAACTTAGGATAACATAATTATCCATACTTTCCAATTTAAGAAATATTAATATAATATTCCTTAACCTAGCCCCTTCCATTTCCCTAACTAGTGGAGTTTAGTCCCCCATATCTTTTATCGTGGTCGGTCTATGTGCAATGATGTATGTTATATTAAATATGAGATATGTACAAAAATAGGCGCAGTGGCCTTTAAAATCTAGTCTCTCTGGCCTAATCAAAACATAAGCATCCTAGCTTATAATAATTGGCTCACCAGCCTATAAAACATATCATATACATAAAGGCTTCCTGGCCTCAATATAGCGTGCACTTAATAGGCTGCACGTGGTATCCTGGAATGTGCCCAATTCATCATTTTACTGCACAGTACATGCGTGCACTACACCATGGAAGATGCATGTCAAAATATATGACACAACTCACCAGCTTAAGTACATTTTCATTTACATTTACAATTGGGTTCAGCTTAGGGATATTACACACAATAACAATTACAAGATCTAATAATTTGTGCAATCTAATGATTTATGATGAGAAAACACAGTTAGTTTTCCCCTATTCATCCATAAGAAAGCATAATACATTCAAAATACTCTTGATACTTAGTATTAAAGGGGTCCTACCAAGTCTGCATCACATACAGCTAAGCCATGTCAACACCATGACCAATCAGCCCGATGGTAGTAAAAAGCCGAATTTCTTTACAAAATAAGAGAAAAAGGGGATTTTTTCTAAGCATCATTTAGGAGAAGTGCAAGGCACAAGATCGTCCACTATGCCTTTCCTTGGGTTACTACTTACACCTTGCACTTTGTTCTTCTCTCCCGCCGTCCACTGTGCCTCGTGCAGTTGCACAATTGTATCTTGTGCTTTCCGAAGCCCCCTCTGTAGCCAAACCACGCTTCCTACGCAACCCAGTGACGACGATATCTCTTGATCTTTCTCCACTAACTAACGTCGCAACTCTATGTTCTCTTAGTATAGTTCGACTATCGTCAGTTTATCCCATTCTAACCGCTAAGCATAACTCTCATCGGGAGAACCCGATGCTCTTTCACCTCCTTTTCCCCTCCCACCTTCCCTACTGGTAGTCCCAACTGTCACCGACCAGTGAGTAAACCTCATGGGCTCCTCAACGACTGAATGTACACCTAGCTTAGCTGGGAGGCGATCCTCCTCCCCTTTTTTCGTACCCTTTTTGGGCCTCCCTCTTCCCCGTGGTTTCAACTCCTAAGGACACACGGTTCTTGTCATACCTCTATTAGATGTATTCTTTTTCACCCCAAGCTTCGCAAGAGATGATGACAACGTCTCCATGCCAAGACCTGCACCCCTTGCTGGACTTTCAAGAACATGGGAGGCTAACAAAAAAGAATCCCAGGAATGCTGGAGCTCGGACCTGGCACTCTGACTACTTCGCAGACCCCGTTATTTTCATCAGATGTATGTCATTGGAGTTGGAGAATAATTACTTCCTATCCTCTTCCAAGAATGATGCAGTAAATGAGTAAGATCAATCGATTATGTTGTCAAGTTATCTGGCGCAATGTTTTGATGTTCTTTGCTTTAATGATGAAGATAAATTTTTGTGTTGTTATGTAATGAATGTTCTGGTAGATGAATTATTTTGCTTTTCATGATCTTGGTTACATATGTGTTTTCTTTCTGTTAGTTAGATTCTCAGGCAGTAATTGGATGCTCATTTGGTTAATGTATTATTACTAGGCCCTTTGGTATAGAATTATTGTCTGCATGTTTGAGCAATGGGTTATCCCAAGCTCAGCCTCTTCCCAGTTGTTGAAATTCAATCCTATTAATTGTCAAGTTGGCTTATGTTGGCTTGCGTCTCTCAAACCAGCCCCACTCAAGAGAAAATAAAGAAAAGAACGGTTCTACCTGAAGGGAGAACCTTCACAAGAAAACACAAAGCCCATCGATAAATTGGTTGGATCACAAGATCTGGAGAACCATTCCATCTCAAATGCTACAAAGTCTAATTGGGCCTGGTGGCATGTTTGGTTCTTGCTGTTGAATCAAGGGATTTAAGACCCATCAACACAATGCACAAAAAATAATGTTGAGTACGAAGCCCTCATCCAGGGATTAAGAAAAAAAGTAGATCTTAAAGTCAAATAAATAAAGGTGTTTGGAGACTTGAAAATTGTAATCAGACAAGCAAGAAATACTACCCATCGAATCTCCATCCATCTCAAAAAATACCAACAAGAGATATGGTATCTAATAATTTTTCTTAAAGCTTTTAGTATCAATCATTTTCCTTGTTCTCTTAATTATGATGCATATTTATTAGCAAATGTTGCATCTAAATTAATCCCATCTGAAGGAATGATTCTTGACACTTTCTTTTTGGAATTGTTATATAGGCCATACATACCTGAGAATATATTCATCTGGAGAGTCTTTGATGATGACATGAAAATCATAAACTTCTTGCACATGAAAGACACTTTTAAAGACTCAACCATTGATGAATATCATCATGACTGAGACATGAATGATGAGATACAACTTCCTCTAGGACTAACGGTCAAAGAAAAAAGAGCTCAAACAATTATTGTTCCTAGACCTTTGTTAAGACTCGAAAAACTTTATGATCTACAAGACTAGTTTAAGAAGGTGACCAACTGTAAGACTGATAGCTCAACCATGTGGCTTAAAGTCATCAATCTGCGAACTGGTGATCATCCCCAGACTGTAAGTATTGGTATCAATTAGCATTCATAGGAAAATAAATATTTCATTAAACTCTTCAAGGAATACAAATTTGTTTTTTCCTAGACATATGATGATATTAAAACCTTTGATACCAGAATTATATGCCATGTTATTCCAACGAATCCCTAGATGAAACCCTTCTAGCAAAATATATGAAACATGCATCCTAACTTAGAACCTATGGTGAAGAAGGAATTGAAAAAACTCTTAGCTCCCAAAATTATTTTTCCTATCAAACATACCCAATGGATTTCCTATCTAGTCCCTTCCAAGAACAATACTGGGGATATCAAGATCTGTGTTGATTTCAAAAATCTAAATAGAGCCTTGGAAAAAGGAACTTACCTTGTACCCCCAATGGAGCAAATATTACAACATGTTTCAATGTCAAAGATGTTATCTCTCTTATATGGATTCTCAATCTACACCAAGTTATGGTTTCCCATGATGATCAGTTGAAAACATTGTTCATAATCAACTGGGGAACCTATACATATAAGAGAATTCCCTTTGGATTAATTATTGCAGGGGAAACTTTCCAAATAGATATGGATGTAGCGAGATATGGATGTAGCATTTAGGGGATTAATTGGAAAATCAATGGTGGTATACCTATATGATGTCACTATATTCTCTAAATATAAAATGGACCACGTGAATCATCTAAGGCATATTTTCTCCTGGTGCAAAAAATATGGCATCTCCTTAAACCCTAAAAAATATATCTTCACAGTGAATGAAGGAAAACTCTTTGGATTCATAATATCCTAAGTCGGGATAATGATTGAGTCAGAGAGGATAGATGCGATTTCTAAAATCACATTCTGCATAATAAGAAATCTATGCATTCCTTTCTTGGATTTTGTTTTTTGTAAGGAGGTTTGTTCCAAGCTTCATGGAGACTATAAAACCACTTCAGGATATGATAAGAAAAGGACGTTGAATTCAAATGGGGCCCCAAGGAAAGGGAATCATTTACAAAGATAAGGAAATAAATAGAAAAGGTTCCATCCCTACTAATCCCTAATTTAGATCAAAACTTCATCCTATATGCGTTCGCATCTAACACTGCATTTACAACCATCCTCACTCAAAACAGAAAGGAGGGGAATGAATTCCTAGTATCTTTCATGAGTTCAGGGTTACAAGGGGCCGAGATAGACTATCCTGAATTTGAAAAACAACCTTATGTTGTCTTCAAGGAATTAAAATTCCTTAGACCCTACCTGTTAAAATCCAAAACTAAGGTGATAGTGCCTTACACTGAAGTAAAAAAATATACTTGTACAAAAGGACCTAGAGGAGAAAAGGGATAACTAGATGAAAACCTTGCAAGAGTATGATTTAGAAATTAAGTCTGTGAAAATTAAAAAGGGACAAGGGTTGTGAAATATCACTACTAATTCAGAAATGGACACCAACAGTTTGGAGGAACTATATGAAGAGGAGAATGTAGTTGAAGAACAAGTCTATTATGTCCCTGTTACCTCCAATTCCTGGAACTATGAAATGAAATATTATCTGATGTAGGGGCATGCCCCTCACTATCTGGAGCCAAGAAAATAGAAGGCCCTTGGGCCAAAGTCTGCTAAATACCAATTGGTTTGAGGAATTATATTTAGAAGGAACGATGATGGCATACTACTTTGGTTCTTGGAAAATGCCGATGTAGATAGATTCCTAGAGTTGCATGATGGTCCTGATGGAGGAAATTTCGAAGGATACATAAATACACACAAGATCCTCATAGTAGGATATTATTGTCCTACCATGTTCAAGGATGCACATGCCTATGCCAAAAAATGTGAGGCATGCCAAAAGTCATCTTGAAAAGAGAGGAGACCAACATTCCCATTACAACATATCACAGTATATTATCCATTTCAACAATGGGGTCTATACATAATAGGATAAATCAATCCCAACTCTTCCTAGATACACAAATACATCTTGAAATCCATTGATTTTTTCACTTGGTGGACATAATATATCCCACTCAAGGTGGTAAGTGAGGACCAGGTGATATATTTCCTAAATTCTCACATTGTAACTAGGTTTGGTGTTCCTCAATCTTTGGTTTTTGACAATGAAAAATACCTTTTTTCATTGAAACTAACTAAATATTCATTGGAAAATAATATCAAAATGAAGTATGTAGCGAATTATTATCCCTAGTGTAATGGTATAGTAGAATCCATGAACAAAAAATTGATTATAATTTAAAAAAAGACTATCATAATAACCAAAGAAACTGACATTTGGCTTAACCTAATGCCCGCTGGATGATAGAATAACACCAAACGCCTCCTTGGCTAATTCTCCCCTTTTCCTGGTATATGGTCAAGAATTTATCCTTGGTATCCACTAATTTTTTCACTTGGTGGACATAATCTATCCCACTCAAGGTGGTAAGTGAGTACCAAGTGATATCTTTCCTAAATTCTCACATAGTAACTAGGTTTGGTGTTCCTCAATCTTTGGTTTTGACAATGCAAAATACCTTTTTTCATTGAAATTAACTAAGTATTCATTGGAAAATAAGATCAAAATGAAGTATGTAGTGAACTATTATCCCCTGGGTAATGGTCTATCATAATCCACGAACAAAAAATTGATAATAATTTAAAAAAAGATTGTTATAATAACCAAAGAAATTGGCATTTGGATTTACCTAATGCCCTCTCAGATGACAGAATAACACCAAAAGATTCTTTGGGTAATTATCCCTTTTTCCTGGTATATGGTCAAGAAGTTATCCTTGGTATCCACCGATTGTTTCACTTGGTGGAAATAAGCTATCCCACTCAAGGTGGTAAGTGAGGACCAAGTTATATCTTTCCTAAATTCTCACAAAGTAACTAGGTTTAGTGTTCCTCAATATTTGGTTTATGACAATGCAAAATACCTTTTTTCATTGAGATTAACTAAATATTCATTGGAAAATAATATCAAAATGAAGTATGTAGTGAACTATTATCCCCAAGGTAATGGTCTAGAAGAATCCACAAACAAAAAATTGATTATAATTTTTAAAAAGACTATTATAATAACCAAAGAAACTGACATTTGGATTTACCTAATTCCTTTTGGGATGACATAATAACACCAAAATCCTCCTTGGGTAATTCTCCCTTTTTATTGGTATATGGTCAAGAATTTATCCTACTTACTCACATGTTCTTTCCCTCCCTTCAATTTTCTAAATCCGTCTAGGAAGAAAATTGTCCAATTATGCAACATCAAATAGACATCCTCCTCAAATTGGAAGAGAAAAATAAAGAAGCTAAAATATAACTAGCTCATCACCAAGAGTTAGTAAAATGTTGGTTTGACAAGAAATCTCTCAATGTCAAAGAATTTCAGGTAGGATACCTAGTCCTAAGATGGGATAAGGCCAACGAAGCTAAAGGTAAACATTCTAAATTTGAACAATTATAGATTGTCCCATCTATGAATCATGAAGTGATTGGGCCGGGAACCTTCAAATTGAAAACTATGAAGGGGGAATTCATGAAATACTTGTCAATGGCCAAGCCCTCAAACAATACTTCTCCTAATCACCTAGGGTGATTTAGATTTGTACATGTAGATTTTATTTTTTTCTTTGAATGTTCTATTATTTGCATTCTATATAGTCACATTTTCATTTAATTTTTATCATATTTGAATAAGTATTAACCCATCCAATTGCTTAATCTAATTTTAAACTTTGATTCTAAATCACCTGTTATAAATGACACAATATTGATAACAAGGAACGAGGAATTCACCCTATGGAATATTGTTCTCATTAAAAGTTTAAACTAGAGAATATAGTCTACATAACTCAAGATAGAGGGGGACTCTAGGGGAAAGAAGTGAGAATTGGGAGAAACACTATTGCAAGTCTTGTTATAATTCCTAGGTTAATCCTTGGATGAGAAAATCACAAAATCAAATGTTGATCATAATCTCATCATGATCATGGTGTTACTCACATATAAGATTTAAATTCTTACACGAAGGCACCGTATGAATCTGCAGGTAGCTTTCTTGGTATTATCAGTGACCCCCTCCCACTTAATATTAAAATTATACTCATTCATGTCTTCAAGAAGAAACCCACCAGGATCACAGGTTTTTGACTGGGCCACCATATGAAAGAAACTCTCGTATCACCCCGCTTCCTTAACACCCAATTTGCAATTGCAAAGCTTAATATCTAAATATAAAAGGGTGATATCAATGCAAAATCTAAAGGACGTATAAATAACTATAAAATTGTGTGGGAAGTATAAGTAAACCCTTCAAGGATATAGATGCTTGCTGGTAGTGTGGCTATGCACTCTCATTGGAAGCGAAGAAATGCTAAGAAAAGAGAGACGAGGAACAAACTTAGCCCAATGTCAAATCAATAAAAATTATATGTGGTGTTATGCTCTGTCAACAATTGAGTGAGGGTGGAATAAATTGATATACCTCATATTTCTACTCACAGATAATTCCTAGAAATGGACCTAAAATTTCTTACCATAAATACCTTTCTTTCAAAAACAAACTCAGTGATGTGGAACTCATGATATAGGTGGAAGAGAATGGTTATGCATGGCTATTATTATTAGTTCAAGAAATGATGCTTAAATTTGTAAAATAACAGAGATAACTGGTTCTTCCTAGTGAATAAACAATTCTTGTACCTGTTATGACTCTGTAAATTGCTTTGGTTGAGGAATCAAATAACAAAGGTAACCACAAAACACTTGGAAACTTTAAGCTATCCCTTCCAGTTTCAGAGAGGGATCTTCCTTTCAAATTAGTCACTAAAAGGAATGATTTGGATTTATGCTCAAAGGCTAGATCTATAATTTTGAAATGAATTTAATGAGTTGTGGAAGAGCATATTGAAGATCCATTGGGCAATGGATTCGTAGGATCAAAGACTAACAAAGGACTGGTTTAATTGGGAATTTTTTTATCAGAGGCAAGGTAGAAAACCCTCCTTTATACCAATTAAATGTCGTTGTAGAGGAAAATTCAAAGAGGAAACATTAATCCCTTA
This sequence comes from Picea engelmannii, assembly GCA_009831015.1. NCBI lineage: Eukaryota > Viridiplantae > Streptophyta > Pinopsida > Pinales > Pinaceae > Picea > Picea engelmannii. The sequence goes on from ML779853.1 coordinate 253,163, forward strand.
GGGAATCTATCAGGGATGAATACCAAGGAAATTATAGCAGAAACAAAGAAGGAAAATACATGCCTAAAGAATCATATTTAGATGATTTCATACACATGTATTTCACTTTAACATATAGAAGAAAACATAAAACACAAATTTATTAAGACAATGTAAAAATATGCACAGTAGGAGCACTAGGATAAAGTAGCAATAATCACATGAATCTCTGATGACAAGTTCCAGGTACTTCTAGTTCAACAATTTGCATTAGTCTCATAAAATAGTTTACAATGCACACAATAACTTCTCCTCACACACTCCACACCTTTAAGTTGATGTATCTCCATAAAATATAGACAAAAATTCTCCTCCTATCCTCCTAAATTCAAATTCAACAACTTGTCTAAGTTAGCTACTGTTACACATATTTTGGCATCAAAATCTAAACAAACTACTAAAAACAAGGAGTCAAACTTGACTCATTTATTACATCATAACCACTTGACAAAAAAGGTGTTTGGATCCATGACATGGTGATATTTGACCTCGGTGCTCGTTGAATATGACTTGGTGCCTTTGTTGACCTGTCCATTTTGATCTAGACACATTCTCCACGCTCTATCACAATTGCACAGTAAGGTTGTTGTGCAATAGTAACCTACAACAGAAGCGCAGCGTAGTTGTGCATCAACTGATATTCTTGAAATTTTGTTTCTTTTTTTGATCTGTATTGATTGATAGAGATGGTTATCAATAATAAAAAACTCAAAATCATGGCAAGGTGCCCAAGAACCCTTTCTTTCATTCAGAAAGCATGTTTGCTTCTCACATCTTAAATCTTTGACATATGTAAACTGCCATGAAGATCTCACTTTTAATTCCTGATTGATAAATTCTTTAAGTTGATGCAGTAAATTCTTATCTCATTATCCCATTGAGATATCCCATTCCATACTTTGACAAGAACCTCATATTTCTGCTCAAAATAGACTGATATAATTGTGCAGCGTGCTTGTTGCGCAACTGTGAGAAAATCCTTCACAAATAAAAAATGAGATTTTCAATGCGTAATAGGGTAAAAAAATGATCATGTATAATGATCCATAAAAAAAATAACATTGTGCATAATAATTCCATCCAAATATGAAACGACAGATCGAGATTGTGGAAGCAAGGTTGTTTGAAAGTGCACAGTAATGTGAGAAATTTTCAACTTGTTGTATCAAGTTGACACTTCAAATTTGATACTCTGGATCCTGTGTGCAACAAATGAAAACATCAACCTCTGCATAGTGTGCATAAAATGAGAGAACAACCTTTGTGCAGTGCACAACAAATGAAAGAAGCGTCCTCTGCGCAACAATGAACAACAACTTCCTTTGCACAACAAGCATGGATTGAAGATTATGAATTTGCATATGAAGAGAGCGATATATGGGGGTTTCTTTGCCTGGAGGATGAACAAATTGAATGATAAAGCCAAAAAAAACCATCAATTGTACCCATCATACCTCATCATACCTTAATACTCAATTTCACAACATTAGGAAGTTGCGCAACAACTTGTGCAACGCTATAATTTGCTTGATGATGCCATGTGCCTCTAACGGATTTGAGCTTATGAAATATTTAGGACCATAAAATATTTATTATAAATGAATTGAATTGACCTCGTGATATTTCAATTGACTCTTTAGTGATATGAAAACCCATACATTTGGCACCAAGACCATAAGTTGCATGAATCAACTTTATTTTATGACCTTACTCAAGCACATTTATCAATTACAAACCCATTGAATCATAACCTAAGAGAAGTCATGCCATGGTCTTTATGAGACCAAAGCATGATTTTACCCTATCATAATTTTTTCACTGAGATCCTAACAACCTATTTATAGGACACTAACATAGGCTCCAATGGGGATGAAATCCTCCATGTGAGGTGGCAAAGAACAAGTAGACTAGTAGCCGAATCGATTGGGATGATCCCAAATTGATGATATCTACAACCTACACTTTCTCCTTACCATACCTTCATCTGAAAACAATCCAATCTGAAAATTGAACTGCACACTGTTGAAAACTAGAAACTGAAACACAAATTGTATCATACTGCAAACTGTTGAAATCAAACTGAAAAAATGCTCAAACTATGAGCTTATTTATAAGTACTCCTACTCTACTCGAAGAGCTAATTTATTTATTACATGTAAGAAGAATTCCAAAGTATCCATTCAAGAAATATCTTGACTAAGTGAAGGTCTGGAATGTGCTTTGGAAAAAAAAAATTTGAAAATAAAATGGCAGCTCATTTGAACATTTGCAAGAAAATTCAAATTTGACAAAATATTGAAATTTGGGGATTCTTACTAACTCTAGAAACACTACAAAAGGATCTTCAAATAAGTGCAAACTGATTTCATACTCATCCAATAGATTACAACTTTTCTCTAGGTGATTTATGCGTCATAAATTTACCCCTTCACCTTCATCTTTTCTTTCATGCGATTTACTCAACAAGTTTTCATAGGAAGTCTGGAAATCTGCATTAGACTACTGAAATAAAACCTTTACTAGCTTGAAAGACATGACTGATTGATCATCAACTTCATTTTCAAACTCATGGTTTTTCAATGGCTATAAATTTTGGTTGTTAAAATTATCCATATAACCAGCTACTGGGTCATGAAAAACAAGAGGAGGTTGTTGTAATTCCTTGTCCATTTTCCCCATTGAGTCTATATGAATTTGCATCAGTACACACTCCTCAAATTCATTAATGGTCTTAAATTTTTCTCTCAATAATTTAAATGAAGAAAATCATAAGAGAAAATAATTTCCGTTAGCAAACTTACTATTTTCTCCATGTTCACTGACATAACTGTGGAATTGTTGACTTATAACACTATGGAATTTCTCCTTCAATAATTGGAATGAAGAAAATCATAGGGGTAGAGTATTTCCTTCACTTGATTCAGTAATTTCCTTATGTTATTCATCACTATCACAACTGAAACATGCAGGTTGATTGTTTTCCTTAAACTGCTGAAACTGAACATTTTTGGTTGAAGAACATTCAGCTGGCTGCTCTGAAAAATCAACCTCATAATTATCATTACATTAATCATATTTGGGCAAGTCAACTACATCTTCAATGTCATCCACAAGGAAAAATATTGGTACATCAACTTGCTCTTCAGTAGGATGATCCTTATCTTTTGCAATAATGTCATCATTGAAAACTTTGAAAAAATGCATGGAACAATCATTTTTTCTGCTCATGTTGAAAAAGATCAGGATGTAAATCAGCTTCTTATTTATGAACAATCTCATGTTCTTCTGCTACACCATCATTCTATGTATTTTCAACACTCTCTAAATTCCGATTTTGCAGCCTCTGACAAGCTTGAAGATTTTCTTCCACTTCCTGGGCATCATCAAACATTTGTTGTAAGGTCTTATATCTTCTTTCCATTAGAAAGAAAGACAAATATGGATGAAAGGATGTTGCATAATGGAATATGGAAGCAATTTCAGTGGGTTGAATTTCCTTGGGCAAGTTGTAATAAATATTGGAAAACCTCATACCGAACATAGGGAAAGTTTCATTGTTCTGTCTTTTCATGGCATAAAACTCTATAAGATGTAGATCCAAAGATTTCCTCTTACCCCAAAATTTCAAAAATACATTCTTCAATTCCTCCCATGAGCTGATGGTCCCAGGCTGTAAGTGCTTAAACCACTCTTTGATCTCTCTTTTCAATGACTGGGAAAAAGATATCATTAAAACATCATCATGTTCTATTTCAAAGAGGTTTGCAAAATGCTCAAAATCCTAGACATGTTTGTCAGCTCAAATATTCTCAAGTTCACCATCGAACACAGGTAGGTGTCTATAGTGATTTGCTGGAAAGTCATGAAGTATAGAAGGTAGTTTCAAAGGCCTATATCTTCCTGTGATCTTGGTAAGTGTAGAATCAGGTACATGAGATGGTATATCAGGTTTAGTATCTAGAGGTTCACTAGCTTGGCTATGGTTATCATCAAGATCTTGTTCAGGATAACCAATACAAAAAGGAGATGTATTTACAACTTCAAAATAATGATATACAACTTTTAAAGGAGATTGAAGTGTATATATGTAGTCTTCATTCGAATACAATAGGTAAAGGAAAATTCTTTTAACAATTTCAAGAAAGGACAAGAGGTAACTGATGAAAAATAATAATATCTCTTGGAAAAAACTAAAGCTTTGATACATGGTTTTCCCATGATGTCCTTCCATGTATTTTTCAATGGATCTCGTCCCCCAGTGGAGTCTTTGAATCTGATTGAAGCATAATTGGAGTCACTAGGTGAATGGTTCAACCTTCTTTGTGTTTGGCCCCTGTTCACCATTAGAAGTCGAATATGATCTTTGTCATTTATCTTAGGGAATATTTCACCGTTGGTCCTCGACAACGGTGATAAAATGTTATCACTCTGTAAATTTCTTTGGCTGAGGAATCAAATCACAAAGGTAACCAAAAACCACTTGGAAACTGTAAGCTATCCCTTCCAGTTTTAGAGAGGGATCTCTCTTTCAAAACAGTCACTAAAAGGACTAATTTGGATTTATGCTCAAAGGATAGATCTCTAAGTTTGAAATTAATTTTATGAGTTGGTGGCATAGCAGATTGAATATCCATTAGGAAATGGAGCCATAGGATTAGAGACTAACAAAGGATTGAAAAATGGTTAATTGGAAAATGTCTTATCAGAGGCAAGGTAGAAAATAATCCTTTATACCAATTAAATGTCATTGTAGTGGAAAAATCAGAGAGGAAACACTAATCCCTTAGGGAATCTATCAGGGATGAATCCCAAGGAAATTATAGCATAAACAAAGAAGGAAAATACATGTCTAGAGCATCATATTCAGATGAGTTCATACACATGTATCTCACTTTAACATATAGAAGAAAAAATAAAACATAAATTGATTAATACAATGTAAAAATATGAAAAGTAGGATAACAAGGATAAATGAGAAATAATCACATGAATATCTGATGATAAGTTCCAAGGTCTTCTGGTTCAACAATTTGCATTAGTCTCAAAAAACAGTTTAGAAAGCACACAATAACTTCTCCTCACACACTCCAAAACTTTAAGCTGGTGTAGCTCCATAAAATATATACAAAAAGTCTCCTCCTATCCTCCTAAATTCAAATTCAACAACCTGTCTAAGTTAAGCTATAGTTACACATATTTTGGCATCAAAATCTAAACAAACTACTAAAACCAAGGAGTCAAACTTGACTCGTTTATTACATCATAAGCACTTGAAAAAAAATGTGTTTGAATCCCTAATATTGTGATATTTGACCTTAGTGATCGTTGAAGTTGACTCGGCACCTTTGCTGACCTTTCCATGTTGATCTGGACACATTCTAGACACTCTATCACAGTTGCGCAGTAAGGTTGTTGCACAATAGTAACCTATAGGAACAACGCAGTGCAGTTTCACATCAAGTGATCTTCTTGAAATTTATTTTCTTGATCTGGATTGATTGATGGAGATGGTCAATGATAATAACAAACTCAAAATCATGGCAAGGTTCCCAAGAACCCTTTCTTTTAGAAAACATGTTTCCTTCTCACATCTTAAATCTTTGACATATGTAAAATTCCATGAAGAGCTCACTTTTACTTCTCGGTTGATAAATTCTTTAAGTTGATGCAGTAAATGCTTATCTCATTATCGCATTGACATCTCCCATTCCAAAATTTGACAAGAACCTCATAATTCTTCTCAAAATAGAATGATATAGTTGAACAATGTGCCTGTTGCACAACTATGAATTTGTCCTTCACAAACCAAAACTGAGATTTTCAATGCATAATAGGGTAGCATAATTATCATGTATAATGATCCATCAAACAAAATAATATTGTTTATAAGAATTCCATCCAAATATGAAACAATAGTTGGAGAGTCTTAAAGCAAGGTCACTTGAAGGTGCGCAATAATGTGAGCAATTTTCAACTTGTTGTATCAAGTTAACACTTCAAATTTGATACTCTGGATCCTTTGCGCAGAAAATGAAAACAACAACCTTTGCGCAGTGTGCAACAAATGAGAGCAACAACCTTTTCACAATGTGCAACAAATGAAAGTATCTTCCTCTGCACAACAATGTTCTCTGTGCAACAAGCTTGGATTGAATATTATGAATTTGCAGATGAAGAGAGAGATATTCAGGGGTTTCTTTGCTTGGAGGATGAACAACTTGAATGATAAATCCAAAATAAACCATCAATTGTACCTGTTGGCACAGGGATATACCCAGGGTTCAATGCTCAAGAGCGCACCAACAAAACCCTAACTATTGGCCCTTTCAGCAACACCTGCAAAGCAGATGAAGTCTCACCTAAGGTAGAGGTAGGGGTGGTTGCAGGACTCAAGTGTCTACAACCTTAGATGAGACACAAATATATGATTATATCACTTACATTGTACTTAGCATCAATCATTCATCCATATTCAACCCTTATTACACTTGGTAGATAACACAGAGCATCGCAGCATTCACATAGATCTAAGATATTTCATCACTTAGCAACAGTAAGATAGATCAGATCTAGTAGATCGACACTAAGAATATTCATACATATTAGATATAACATTCATACACATATACGAACCACAAAGAATAAGTAGATCTATCTAAATATATCAAAGCACTTAGCAAAGAAAGAGATAAACACATCAAGTCAAAGCACAAAGCATAATACACAGATTTACGTGGTTCACCCCCTCCCTAAGGATACATCCACCAAATCTTCTTCTTTATTAGTGTCTTCAATCGGTTACAACACAAAGACACTTAAAACCCTTACTTCGCATAGGATAGAAGATATGTGCAGCTCGCTAAATCCTTCTTCCTTGCACTTCATCACAAAGCCTTCTACAACCTCTTACAACAACCTGCACTTAGCTCTACAAGCCTCTTCCAATCATGCATAGAGAATTTACAATCCACATCCAATCACAAAGATCTAACTAATAGCACTAAGCCATCGACCATCCTTGCATTACCTAAGTATCTATTTATACATTACAAAAGTGGGCCTAAGCATGGGTAAACCCATGGTCCGACATCCCTTTCCCATTACATTAACCCAAAACCCTAAAAGGGGCCTGAAAGTGGACCAAGATCCCATGATCTCTACTTCACTTGGCACTCCTTCTTCGACTAGCTGTTGAAGTCTCGAAATAGGTGAAAATGACCAAGGTTATCCCAAAACTTGGTCAAGGGCCAACAGGCCCCCAACACTCACCTGTGACTCATTCTGAGTCACTCTGGTCTGCGCAATTCTGCTTCGAAAGACTCGAGCTTGGCCTGAGCTGCTTCGACCTATTGTTTTGTTGTGGCCTACTGCTTGGTGAATTCCAAGATCACTATGTCATTTACTTGTCCTTCCAGGCGTTGTTCTGCAGTGATGACGACTTGCTCAAGCTCTACTCCCTAGATTTTGATCTTGGAAAATAACATGCATGCCTTGTCTTGCACTGGTTGGATTCGCTCAGTGACTTCCATCACTTTTCTCTGGATCATATGTATCTGCTACTGATTTGTGCGTTGTTCATGATATCTTTTCATTCTATCCACTGCAGATAGGGCCTTTAGCTGCGCCTGTAATGTATCTGCATGATGCTTTTCTTCCTGAAGCTGCGACTCCAGTGCCTGTAACTTTAGATTCTCTGTAAGGTTCTCATAAGTCTAGGTGCTCTAGTTACTGAGCTGCTTGCACTTGAAGGAAAGAGTTTTCAATTAGTCAACTGCACTACGATCAGTTGCTTCTCGTTGGTCTCTTATCTCCTGAGGGGTCTTGGGCATAGCGCAGAGTTCTAGATCGGCAATGCACTGTTGAATATTATGTATAACTTCTTCAAGCTATGCCACCTGCTGTGGAACTCTCTCTTCAACCTGTACTTCAATAGAAGTCACAGAGCAGAGTGCTCTGTTGACTAGTTCCTTGACTTCAAGTTGCTTTATGAGCAACTGTTCCTTGCTTTGTTGTAGCTCTTCTTTCTCTTTGTCCCACTGTACTTGAAGAGAATTTTTTTCTCGTTTGGCATCACTGCGTTGCTCGACAAGTACATCCTGTACCTATTTCAAAGCCTCAGTGGCCTGTGCTGTGTCTTCTTGAGCTTGTTGAAGGTGAGCTTCAACCATATCAGCAATCTGGTGAAGTTGAGTTGGCTCATCTCCTGGTTCTACTATCACTGCTATCAAAGGCATAGTGGGGACTACATGGCTAGACTGGAGTGCCTGTTGCACTCCTTAGAGTTCAATATCTATATGGTTATACATTGTTTCCTACTTTGCCTCCTGCTTCTCTACTATCTCCTTTGAAGCATCATTTACCACTGCAATGATGAAATCAAAGTCATCCAGCGTGAGGGTAGTTCACATCTTGGTTACAAGGGTTCTAGGTTTCTTTCGGGAGGAATATTTCAGAGGCGAGACCTTCCTTTTCTTCAACGAGTCTTCTTCGTCCCTAGCTGGTGGTACTTCACCTTTCTTTTTTTCAATTTCTGCGCCTTCTATCTCTTCCCCGTCACCTCCTTCATCTAGTGTGATAGAGGCAATCCTTACAGATGCACTGTCTACTTCATGAACCTCTTCAAGATTCTTCATTTTGCTTGGTCCCAGTGTATCCGGTACAGTCTTTGGGCTATCAATATCGGACAATTCTGCAAGGTTCACTAGAATGAGAAGGTCTGCTGACCAATCCTTGGTGATCTCTTCGATGTCTTCCTCGGTCAACTTGTAATAAGACTGCAACTATTTCTTTTGTTCATTAGCTTGCACTGTTATATAAATGAAGTGGCAATCCATGTTGAACTTCATTAAGGGTCTAAATCTATGGAGCGTGTTCAGGGTAATGTGAGGCATAGACTGGATGGAGGTCTTCATTTGGTTGTAGTATACATGGAAGATGACATTCGACTGCCATTGCTTGCTCATATCGGTCGAGTACCAAAGGGTATTGAACCTCGCAGCTAAAGTTTCAAATGGCTCGGTCTCTGGGAAAGTGGCACCCTCTGAAATCTCCCATGCTATGAAGGCAATCAGTATGAGAATCCAACTAAAATGGAACTCATACCCTTGGTCTTATGCTTCCCTGCAATCCAGTTCGAGTTGATTCACCAAGTACTTCACCCAATTCATTTGAAGTCCTTTTGCGGACTTCCCTATGATATCAACTATGAATCCAGTCACTTGGGTGGGCCATTTCTTGTGAACTAGCTTTCCTGCGATCCGTTGAACGGAAAGACACACTGCGCTACTCTGAATAGAGTCTACCTTGTATCCTTGCGTGCCCTTCTCAACATCACCATAGGTTTCTTTGATCTTCATTGCTAGTGCTTTGTCTATGGTATTTCCAGGATAAAAATCATGTGGGTCAGGGCCTTGCATGATGAGTCCTATGATCCGATTGATCAAGGTCATATCTGCTATGACACGATGGTTCAAACACAAGTAGCCTCCATGATAGCAAGATAGAAGAAACTTTATGCACACATTCACCTCCTGGTGCCTGCCAAAGTGTGGGATCTTCATGACATTCAACAATGTTGATTTCATGAGATTCTGGGTCCAAGACTGGAGGATAGTCTTTGAGTTATTTCCCTTTGTCTTCATTAGATACTAGTGCAGGGAAAACATACTATAGACTTTCTTATCGCCGAGGTTGAAGTCGCTAAACTTCAACGCTTGTCCTGATCGGCATGAACTGCATGCACCCCTTTCGATAAGTATGCAATGATCATAGCATACTCGAATTCTCAAGGCACACTGTCACGGTTGATTTCACCATGCAGAGAGGGTAGGTAAGCAGGAAAAATGATCAGAATCAGTTTAGAGTTCGCAATATCATCCTTATGCTTCATTCGCTTCTCATTGACCTGTCAGGACGGTCTGACTCGAGCAGTGGTTGGAGAAGTTGCTACTCTTCTTGTCGATGATGCTTGGACTCTAGTGGACATTCCTATTTCCGACATGACTCTCTCAGTCATTAAATCAAGGAGGACCTCTATGAAAAATTCTTCAACTATAGTGAGCTCGTCGGACATACGCACTCGAGAAAAATAATCGAGGTCATGATGATCTTAGATACTGCACTAGGAAGAAAAATCAAATCACAATGACCACTGTATACAATCACTAGTTCTGTAGGCTTCAAATTCTCAGTAGGCAAAAGTGTTCTTCGGGCATGCCACGACGAGCTAAATAATAAATGTGGCAATGGTATGCTTGCAATGAGTATGAAGCTTCCATTAACATTGATTTCTCCATTATGGCGAGGTCCAACGGTATAGTGGTGATCCTTTAATGCTTTTCTACCCATTCGGGGCGGAAGTCAAATGGTTATATCGGTCCAATGGATATATTGCTTCGCCACGAAGAAGTGTCATAGGTTGTTGTTTTGATATCCCAGTGAAGCTCCCATTCTACAAGTTTTCTTTCTGCTATTTTCCATCTGGAATCTCCTGTAACTTTTCAATATTCCCCCTCTTCTTACTTAACTTTCTAGCCTTCTTCCCAGCAATCTTCAACTCAGTCTGTCTTTTTCTGTTCTGATTCCTATCTTCTTTTAGCATAGTCATTGCGCATTGTTGAGATTCTCTCCAGGGTAATAATTCTTCTTTCTTTGAGACAGGTGCTTTAGTCTTCTGCGAGCCTTCTTGCATTCTTTCAGCTTCGAAATTGGGGTCTCTTGTGTCAAGGAGCTTCGATCTGTTCTTTTATTCTTCAATCAACTGTGCAATCTTCTTGGTCATAAAATCTTTTAATTCTTGTTTCTTCTGTTCCAAAACTTTTTCTTCTTCCTTTCGTCTAACTTGATCTCTATCAATCCAAGGTTTTCCAAGTAACATAGTAAACGAGGCGTTGTCCTCAATAAATTTAATAATCTCAAAATCTTCTACAATCGAAGTTCCATTAGCGTTCATAGATATCTGAGTGAGCCTTCCACATAGGTTTACCAATTTTCCTCTGAAGAGTCCTATTCCTCCTAGTGAACGGATCATGGTAGGCTTCCCTATAGCTTCCCACGTTCTCTCTATCATGATATTTATCTGTGTTTCGTCATCTAGAACACAATCAATGTTGAAGTCCCCTATCCTTACTTCGATGCATTCTTTTTCTTTAAATATCTCTGAGAATTTGACATGTCGGTGTTCATTCAGGGTTTCTTTCATCTGAATTAATACTTTCTCTAATTCTTTCTAAAGTTATGATATCTCTGGATATGCCTTAGGGTTCAGATTCATTCCTTTGATCCTAGCAATCATTATGGGGAAATCCAATACTTTATGATCTAGAGCTTTGCAAAAAAGACAACTAGGTCCTCCACCAGGGCATTCCTTAGCTAGATGTCTCGGTTTTTTGCAACTATAACAGAGGGTTAATCCTCTCTTTCTTGTAACTGATCCCCAACCTCTTCTGTACTTCACACTAGGATCATAGGGGCCAATCTGCAACAAATTATTTCTAGGATCCTACATCCATTTGTTAGTCCAAACATTCTTTCTATGCATAGGTATAACATATCTATCATTATACTTATCAGATCTATTCATATCAAGATTTCTTTCATCTATTAATGCCCTAGTTTTTAAGCTAGGATAGAATCTATCAAAAATACCTAGATCCATACTTTAGAAACACAAAATTCCACTTATCTTACTTCTACAGAGCACAAAGATTTGAGTTCTAGAACTTTCTTACCTTTATCAGAGCACAGACCTTACAGATCTTACCTCTTTTAATCAGAAAATTCCACTTTTACCTTTCTTAAAGTACAAAGCATTCAGATATTTCTTCTTTTCTTCAGTATAAACCTCTTTTCTTGCAGATCTAACCTATTTTCTTTAGATCTGTCCTTTCTTTCTTGGCACAAAGCTTCACAAGTTAAGTAGAACATTGTGCACTAGGGAAACATATCTATGCACATAGATTTTTTTGCACAAAGCTTCTTCTTCTCTAGTTCCCAGCAATCACAGTTTCAGGTCACGACAATGGAACTGTTTGTTTGCACAGGGGCAGACCCAGGTTTCAATGCTCAAGAGAACACCAACAAAACCCTAACTACCGACCCTTTTGGCAACACCTGCGAAGAAGATGAAGTCTCACCCGAGGTAGAGGTAGGGGTGGTTGCAAGACTCAAGTGTCTGCAACCTTAGCCGGGACACAGATCTGTGATTATATCGTGTACAAAGAACTTAGCATTGGTCATTCATTAATGTTCAACCCTTATTATGCTTTGTAGATAGCACAGAGCATTGTAGTGTTCAAAGGTATTTTAGCACTTAGCCATAGTAAACCAGATCAGGTCTAGTAGTTCAACACTAAGCATTCTCATACATGTCAGATCCCACTATTGACATACATCTAGGAAGCACAAAGCATTAATAGATCTATCTAAATATATCAAGGAAATTAGTAGAATAAGAAATACACACATCAAGTCGAAGCACAGAGCATCACACATAGATTTACGTGGTTCACCCCCACCCTGGGGCTATGTCCACCAAATATTCTTCTTTATTAGTGTCTTCAATCAGTTACAACACAAAGCCACTCAAAACCCTTACTTTGCACAGGACATAAGATATGTGTAGCTCACTAGATCCTTCTTCCTTGCACTTCAGCACAAAGCCTTCTACAACCTCTTACAACAACTTGCACTTAGCTCTACAAGCCTCTTCCAATCATGCATAGAGAATTTACAATCCACATCTGATCACACAGATCTAACTACTAGCACTAAGCCATTGACCATCCTTAAATTTCCTAAGTATCTATTTATACATTACAAAAGTGGGCCTAAGAGTGGGTAAACCCATGGGCTGACATCCCTTTCCCATTACATTAACCCAAAACCCTAAAAGGGGCCCAAAAGTGGACCAAGATCCTATGATCTTTGCTTCGCTTGGTGCTCCTTCTTCAACTAGTTGTCGAAGTCCCAAAATAGGTCAAAATGACCAAGGTTATCCCAAAACTTGGTCAAGGGCCAACAATACCCATCATACCTCATCGTACATTAATACTCAATTTCACAACATTCAGAAGTTGCACAACACCTTGTGCAATGTTATAATTTGCTTGATGATGCCATGTGCCTCCAATGGATTTGAGCTTATGAAATCTTTAGGACCATGACAATATTGACTATAATTGACTTGAATTGACCTCATGATATTTCATTTGACTCTTTAGTGATATGAAAACCCATAACTTTGGCACCAAGTCCATATGTTTCATGACTCAAATTTATTTTTTGACCTTACTCAACACATTTATCAATCACAAACCCATTGACTCATAACCTAAGAGAAGTCATGCCATGGTATTTATGAGACCAAAGCATGATTTTACCCTATCATACAGTTTTTACTCACATCCTAACAACCTATTTATAGGACACTAACAGTACCCACAACAATTCTCATATAATTTTTCTACGTTAGGAAAATTAAATGGGACCCCCCTTTACTAAATCTCTATTTAACCTAATACATAAGGAACACTCGCTTCTAAGGTTTGGCTGTCATGAGTAGTGGAGGTTCTTCCCAACCTTGTTATTGATCACTGATATTTTCTAGTGTTCACTCAACCATCATGTCTAACCTTTTATAGGAACTCAATCCAAACCTTTAAAACCATTGTAAGTCCTCAAAAGACCAATGAATAAATTCAGGCCACAAACTGTTTATCTGTGTTTATTACTTAACTCTTCTCCATTAAACTATCAAAAATTTTATGGGAGAAACCTAGAAATGAATGCTCAGCAAGTACTCCAAACATTGTTGACTATTTTTCGATGACCCATGAAGTGAAAGCTTGTAGTGAATATCCCACAGGCAATTCATAACAAGAACACACACCTACAAAATGTTACAATCACCTGTGAGTCCCGAAGTGCATGCCTATGCAGAATAATGCTTCGTAATTATTCATGAAAACCTATTGAAAGAGATCCTCCACCTTTCCACTTATCTTGCATCCCGCCCCCTCATCAAAGTATGATAATCCATAAAGGTTATTTTCATACATGTTTGACTAAAGACATAACATGGACCCCACGAAATATCTCATATCATCACAACATCATTCACCTGTGATCAACCTGCACAACTCATTCTATGAGAACTTGCGAAGTCACCCATGTAGAAGATCCTTACCTAGTTACTATGGCAATATATTCCCCACATTTAATACCCCTAAGACAAAACCTAGTTTAAATGTAATTACAAGTATGCGTATAGGTTGGTGAGCTAAGAACCTCTTTTGGGCCAACGAGCATGTTTTCTATTGTGTATTTTCACTTGAAATTAATAAAAGAAAACACAACTGCATGCAAACCATCCTGAAAAGAAGAGTAAGGGGAATAAAATCCACTATAATGGGAAAGGGGGGGATAAGACTCTATAAAAGGGAATAATCTAAGGGGGCTTAAGCCAAAAAATAATATTTTATTAATATTCCTAAAGTTAAAGTCTAAATTATGGGATAATGCATTCTATCCTAAGTCCCTATGAGGAAATGTATCACCATGTGAGGGAACCCATGTGTGGCCCATGTAGTTCCCAACATGAAAAGTGTCAAGTTGGGAACATGCACATAATTTTTGGGGACTTTATCTCATTCATCCACCATTCGATCATTATTTTTTTCCCTCCTCACCTCGTTGTTGTCATTTGGAATTTCATATTTCCATTACCATACCTGTACCTGTACTAGGGAGAGTGTAGGATTATGTTGAAGAGCACCGAAAGAGAATTTTTAAGATGAAGAGGTAGATTGTCGGGCCCATGTGCATTCTTTCCAGGTGAGAGAATTGCAGCAAATTTGATTCCCATAGGTTCCAATTTATCATCATAGAACTATGATTAATCATGTTTGGCTTGTTTTTGAAGCATGGAAGGAAGTGAGAAGCCATAGGGGACACACTTCCTGGGTGGGACAAGCATGTGGGAAAAGTAGAGTCTGTAATATTGTTGTTGAACTTGGCACATGCATTGAGATATTGATGTTGTTGAGAGACCTCCAAGGATAGATTTTCCTTTTCCTAGTGGAGTTAAATCATAGATCGAGGGTGACTTGTTCTCATTTTGTGGGGAACAATGTCTAAGGTTGGGAGGAAAGTCAGAGGTATGCATCCAGTTGGTGGTTCAATTTTTCCAGATAAGTGATAATTATGTGCTTGTTTAATTATTGTTGATTGAGTATGTATGGAATCCTGTGTTGAGTATTAGTGTGCACAATACTATGAATTCTCATCATAATTAATTGTTATTATTAATATCGTTTAAGTAATTTTCCCTATAACATTTTTATAAAAATTGTTTAGATGATGTAAAATGGTAATTATGTCATGGGTTCCATAATTATAATTATCCTGAGCGTATTAGCGATGAGATTGGTTCAATAATGGAGCTGGTAGTTGTAATACCTTGAAAATGTTTATCGATGACTCTATTTATATCTTCGATTGTCTATGTAGAATTAACAATTGTACATATGATAAGTGGTGTAATTACTCATCTCCTTACAAGCAAAGTTAAGTGAGTAAAAAATATGTATTTTGGGATGGAAAGGCCTTGAACAGCTGTAGACATTGTGTTGGGCGCACATTTTTCATCCTTATATCATTGAGAAAATATTAATAGTTTGGGGTGGGTTTTAGAACCTTCAGATGGTACTAAGAGTCTTAAGAAAGGCTCTGAGAAAAACTTAGAGAATTAAACACTAGATTCATACTAATTTAATTAAGTCAATCATGACCATTTATCATTGAAGTTTGGAGAGTTGTTAGATCCTTAGGAATGTGTCTCTAAAGATCTGACCAATTCATCATAACAAGGATGTAGAAGTAGCATTGGATATGGTACTCTGATGAAATACTACAAGAAACCTTCTCCACCATAGGATATATGGGGATGACGAAAAGTAATATCATCTGTCCATCAAATCATGACTGAAAGGGATCCTATCTCTCGATTTTGGTGGACTTGTTCGATGAGGTCAAAAGGCAGGTGGTATCATACTGGAAAGGGTGACGTCACTCACCCAATTCACAGAGAACAATTTTCCTAACCTAGAAGGTCATGTAAGGAATTAGTGATGATCTGTATTTCATGTGATTCCATGTGGAGGGTCCATGAGGAGTGTGGCCCACGGTGTCGTGTGGCATCGTGTTAAGGTCTATGGGGAAATAAAGGGTTACATGGTCTGAGTGCCACACATCAATCCAAGTGACAACATTGGGTAGGTCCACGTTTGTAATGTGAAAATAGTGGACTTAGGATCATGGTGGGTTTACGGAGATGGGAATGTGAGATGAATGAGTCTATGAGTTCATGAGTCCACCAACCCATGAACCTGTCAGGATCACAAAATAACCTAAGTGTCAATACTTCTCAGGTGAAATTATGAAGGGAAGGTGAAAAACCATGTATCCATGAGTCTGTGATTCCATGAGTCCATGAATGAAAAAGAAGCTAAGTGTTGGGGGGTAGATTCATGAAAAGTACGATTGTAGACTATGATTTCGCAAGACTGCCACCTACGAGTCTATGAATATAGTAGGGTTGTTTGAAGAATAATTTGTTTTGATACTCCATCCCTTAGAAGGTACTTTAGGGGTCAGGTATGTTACAAAGAGGTATCACAGCTACAGGTTCAACACTATGCCTAGATGGTCCAGAGATTAGTTATAAAATATATGTATTAATGATAAGAAGAGTTAGTAATTACAAAGTTTCTATATATTTATTTTGTCTAAAAAATACTATTAATTCCAGAATTTGCAGATTTCCAAATATATATATATATATG
>ML779853.1:270062-288825 GCA_009831015.1 Picea engelmannii
ATATATATATATATATATATATATATATATATATATATATATATATATATATATATATATATATATATATATATATATATATATATATATATATATATATATATATATATATCGAAATAGAGACCAACATCATGACATACGTTTAATAGGCACAAAGGAATTCCATGCATGGGGAATAAATTAGAGGACATTGGTTTGATATGATTAACAAAAGAACAAAATCTAATGGGCATGACAAAAGTAAGGAGGAAAGAATGAATTTGATGGAAACCATCAAGAATATGCAAAAATATGTTCAATATCATAAAGCAGATAATGAAAGAATCAGAACAACCAAAGAACAATAAGATGAATTCAACATTAAGATGTTACAAATCCTTAACAAGATAGAGAGGAAAATGAATACAGAACAAAAATATATCAAGGGAAATGGACCTAAGTATCGTGAAAGAAGAGTTTAATACATGGAGTGATGATAGATATCATCAAAACTCATCTAAAAACTCACCTACGAGGCCACCCAATAGCTCAATATCATCCCTTGATAGAGAACATAAGAGGAGAACTGAGGCAGATGAGCTAAGGGGAGAAATGAATAAGGTCAAGCCTCCTAATTTTGATGGTGAGCACAAAAAGGATGAGGATGTTGGGACCTGGATGTTGGGAATGAGGAAATACTTTCAACTGCACAACTAATCCCCTCAAGAATATGGGATAATAACAATTTATCAACTTAAAGGAAAAGAATCAATGTGGTGGGATCATTTTTTACAAGTGAAAAATGTAGACTATAAGAATGTTACTTGGGAAACGTTTAAGGAATATTTTGGAAAGAAATACTTGACCAAACACTAATTTGATAGGAAAAAAAAAGAGTTCTTCGAACTAAAACTTGGAAACATTATTATAGATGAGTATGAGAGAAGGTTTTTAGAATTACTGAAATATGTGTCCTTTATCAAAGATGAACAAGGGAAGATTCAAATATATTTAAGTGGAGTTCCATCATTTATAAGTGATAAGCTATAGTATGATTATCCTGAGACATTGGAAGAATCCATAAGAAGAGATAAATGTCTTATGAACAACATAAAGGAAGAACAAGTTTTCAGAAGGCTTGGGAGGACAAAAAGAAAAACAAGATGGAGAAAAGGAAGAAGGGAAACAAACCTCCATTTTTCAGAAATGATACTTAAAGACAACCAATTTATGAAGAGCCTAGGATGGTTGAAACCATGGGACAAAGACCAAGACAACAACTCATAAAGTGTTATGGTTGTAATGGCAACCATATGTATCGATAATTTCCTCTAATAGATGAAAAATAAAATCTTATTCACAATGTACAACAATTTGAAACAGTAGAAGATGTGGGTAAGAACATACCCAAAATTTATGCAGCCTTGGATAACAAGTAGTTCGAATTTCAGTCTCACATGATTGAGGTAAAAGGTAAAATCCACAACCAACTTATTTCTATTTTGATTGATTCAGGAGCTAGTCATCATTATCTAGATCCTAAAATGACATAAAGGTTTCATCTTCCAAGAAGAAAAATGGAAAAACCTTGGTTGGTACAACTAGAAACCGGGACTAAAAGGAAGATTAATGAAATGGTTAAGGCATTCCCAATGGAAACAAACGGGTTGAGTACCAAAATAGATCTGAATATCATACCTTTGGTATCTTATGACTATCTCATTTGCATGGATTGGTTGGATAAGCACCATATAGTTCTGGACTGTTACAAAAAAACTTTTGCTTTCTTAGATGAGGAAGGGAACTTAAGGAACATATAGGGGATCCCAAGAGTTGTAACTATCAAAGAGGTCTCAACCTTACAACTAAAGAAACGTATTAGAAAAGGATGCCAATTGTTTGTAACACATATGGAGAAAGCTCTTAAGGATAAGGTACCCAACTTTTAGGACTATGTAGCTCTAAAATAATTTGAATATGTGTTTGAATAAATTCTTGGATTACCACCCAAAAGGGATATTGATTTCTCAAGTAATTTAATTCATGGAGCAACCCTTCCATCCAAATATCCCTACTGAATGTGCACACCCTAGTTGAAAGAATTACAAATGTAGTTAGAATAAATTTTGAAGAAGGGATATATACACCCAAGTGTGTCACCTTGGGGTGCACCAATATTGTTTGTGAAAAATAAGGATGACACCTTGAGGCCTTGCATTGAATTTGGAAAACTAAATAAGGTAACATTGAAGAAAAAATATTCTCTTCCAAGGATAGATGACCTCTTTGATCATTTAAGAGTTGAAAAGGTATTTTCCAAGATTGATATGAGATCCGGATATCACTAGGTGAGGATCAAAGAAGAGGACATTAGTAAGAATTTGTTTAGGAAAAGGTACGACGAATACAAGTTTATAGTGGTACCATTTGGATTGACAAATGCACCAATTCTTTTCATGTGTTTAATGAATGGTATCTTTAGATAATACTTGGACAAGTTTGTCATTGTATTCCTCAATGAAATCCTTGTTTATTCCAAATCTAAAGAAGAACATGAACAACATTTTAGAATGGTGCTACAAGTATTGAGAGAACATCAATTATATGCTAAGTTGAGTAAATTTTATTTCTACCAAAGGCAGATTCATTACTTGGGTCATATCATATAAGAAGAAGGTATAGTTGTAGACCCTGAAAAGATAAAAGCCATCGCAAAATGTAAAACATCAAGAAATGTCTTTGAAGTGAGGTTCTTCATGGGTCTAGTAGTTTATTATAGGAGGTTCATTGAAGGATTCTCCCACATTGTACAACCAATTACATCTCTATAGAAGAAAGGTGTGAAATTTAGATGGACACCTGAATGTAAAAGAATCTTTCAACATTTGGAGAGTTTATTGACAAGTGCACCAATTCTAATAATTGTTTATCCTAATGCATATTTTGTTGTATGCGCCGATGCATGGAAAGAAGGGCTTGGTGGGGTCCTTAGTCAGAATGGGCATGTAGTGTGACATTAATAAACAAAGTTGAAGGAAAACGAGAGATTTTATGCCAATCACAATTTAGATCTAGCGTCAATTGTTCATGCTCTAAAATTTTGGACGCACTACCTTATAGGTAGGAAAATTGAATTGACAACAGACCACAGTGGGATGAAATATTTATTTGGAAAACCAACCCTGAACGCCAGGAAAAGTGGATGGTTATATCTCCTCAGTGAATATGGAATTGATATTAGGCACATCAAGGGTAAAGAGAACAAGGTGGTTGATGCACTCAATAGAAGATAACATGAGATACATGCTACAGACCTGATTTACAAAACATAATTTTAGAAGCTGCAAAAACAAATCAAACATATGAGGAAATGAAAGAAAAGCTATGAAAAGGAAAATTACAGTAGAAAATCAAGAATTTTTAGCTAAAGGAAGACAAAATCCTTATGTTCAAGAATATAATATATGTGTCAGATAATCAATAGTTGAAAAATTTTCTCTTATAAAAAATGCACAAGGTACCTTATGTTGGACACCTTGGATACCAAAAGATGATCACAACTACCAAAAAACTATATTATTAGCCAAGTATGAAAAATAGGTTGCATATTTTATTTCCAAATTCCTTGAATGTCAAAACATCAAGGTTGAGCATAGACACCTAGCGGGTTTACTATATCATTTTCCCATTCTGGAGTGGAAATGGTAAGTGGTAACCATGGACTTTATTACTAAACTACCCAAGACTTCCAAACAACATGATTCAATTATTTTAGTTGTGGACAAGCTTACCAAAGATTCCCATTTCATTCATATGAAGGAAACTCACAAGGTAACCAACATTGATGATATCTAATTGAAGGAAGTAGCCAAAATTCATGGGATACTAAAGACTATTGTATCCGATAGGGATTCCAAGTTCACATCAAATTTTTGGAAAGGTTTATTCAAAGGTTGGGTACAAATTTAAATTTTAGCACAACCTACCATCCAAAGTTAGATGGACAAACCAAAAGAGTTAACGAGATAATAGAAGACATGTTGAGAATGTATTTCATGGATAAACCCTCAAAGTGGGAGGATTACCTACACTTGTTCAAATTTTCTTATAACAATGGATACTAAGCATCTATAAAGATGAGTCCATTTGAAGCACTCTATGAAAAGAAATGAAATACACCAATAAGATGGGACAATCCAACTGATAGAAAAATAATTGGACTATATTTTCTACGGGATATGCAGGATCAAGTGTTGAAGATAAAGAAAAACTTGAAAGTTTCTCTGGACCAGAAGAAAATTTATGTTGATACACATATAACTCCTAGAGAATTTTCAGTAGGAAACCATGCAATTTTGAAAGTAAAAGCAAGATTAAGTTCCCTGATATGGGGAAGGTGTTCAAAATTATCAGCAAGATACTATGGGCCATTCAAATTTATGGAAAGGATTGATATTGTAGCTTATGTTCTTGCATTACCAGCCTCCATGCAAATTCATAATGTTTTTCATGTATCCTTACTCAAAAAATGTGTACCTGATACTAATCATGTCATTGATTGGAATGTGATTTAGGTAGAGCCAAAGAGCGAATTCTAGGTACAACTAATCGGAAAGAAATACAACTCTAGAATCGAGTCATAAATACGGTAAAGGTCTAATGGACCTGGTATGGACCTAAGGAAGCAACCTAGGAACATGAAGAATATCCTATGTGGATAGAACATCCACATATTTTTGTAAATTTTTGAAATTTTGTTTGTACATATGTATATGATACACTGAGAAAAATGAATAAATAAGGGGGAGGGGAATGTAATACCCCTAATCTGAATCCTAGTTTAAATTTAATTACAAGTATGCATACAATCTGGTGAGTTAGGAACCTCTTTTGGGCCAATGAGCCTAATTTATATTGTGTATTTTCACTTGAAATTAATTAAATAAAACATGAATACAAGCAGACCATCCTAACAAGAAGAGTAAGGGGGGTAAAATCCAATAGAATGGGAAAGCGGGGGGGATCAGAGTATATAAAATGGGCTAAGATAAGGAGGCTTAAGCCAAAAAGGAATATTTAATTAATATTCCTAAAGTTAAAGTCTAAAGTAGGGGATAATGAATTTTATCCTAAGGCCCTATGAGGAAACATATCACCATGTGAGGGAACCCATGTGTGGTCCATGTAGTTTCCAACATGACAAGTGTCAAGTTGGAAACATGCAAATAAGTTTTTGGGACTTTAGCTCATTCATCCACCATTCTATCATTATTTTTTTATCACCTCATCTTGTTGTTGTCATCTAGAATCTCATGATTTCATTACCATACCTGTACATGTACCAAGGAGAGCATAGGATTCTGCTGAAGAGTGTCGAAAGAGAATTGTTAAGTTGAAGAGGTGGGTTGTCAAGCATGTGTGCATTGTCTCTAGGTGAGAGAATTGCAGGGAATTGTATTCCCAGAGGTGCCAAGTTGTCATCATATAAATATAAGTATTCTTTTCCAGCTTGTTGTTGAAGCCTGGAAGGAAGTGGGCAGCCATAGGGGGCACACTTCCTGGGTGGAACAAGCATGTGGGGAAAGTAGAGTCTATAATATTGTAATTGAACTTGGCACCTGTATTGAGATATTGTTGTTGCTGAGAGACATCCAGGGATATATTTTCCTTTCCCTAGTGGATTTCAAGCCTAACTTGGGGGTGAATTGTTCTTAGTTTGTGGGGAACATGTCTAAGGTTGGGAGGAAATTCAGAGGTCTGAATGTAGTTGGTGATTCAATTGTTCCTTATTAGTGATCATTATGTTCTTGTTTAATTATTGTTGATTGATAATGTATGAAATCCTGTGTTGAGTATTAGTATGAAAAATACTATGAATTCTAATCATAATTAATTGTTATTCGTAAGACCATTTAAGTAATTTTCCCTATGAAAATTGTATAGATGATGTAAACTGGTAATTATGTCATGGGTTCCATAATTATCATTATCATGAGTGTATTTGCGATAAGACTGGTTCAATAATGGAGTTGGTAGTTGTAATACCTGGAAATGTTTTATCAATGAATTTGTTTATATATTCGACTATCTATGTAGAATTAATAATTGTACATATGATAAGTGGGGTAGTTACCCATCTCGTTACAAGCAAAGTTAAGTGAGTAAAAACTTGATATTTTGGGCTGGAAAGGCCTTGAACAACTCCAAACAGCGTGTTGGGTGCAAATTTCTCATCCTTACACCATGTGGAGAAAATATTAATAGTTTGGGGTGGGTTTTACAACCTCCATATGGTCCTAAGAGTCTTAGGAAAGCCTCTAAGAAAAACTCACAGCACTAAAGACTAGATTCATACTAATTTAAGTGAGTCAATTATGACCATTGATTGTTGAAGTTTGGATGATTCTTAGATCCTTAGTAATATGTCTCTAATGATCTGATCCATTGATCGTATTAGGGACGTCTAAGTAGCATTGGATATGATACTCTGATGAAAGACTACGAGAAACCTTATCCATTGTAGGATATATCAGGACGGTGACAAGTAATATCATACATCCATCGAAGCACAACCAAAAGAGATCTTGTCCATCAATTTCATTGGACTCATTCAATGAGGTCAAAAGGTAGATGATGTCACTCACCCAATTCATAGAGGACAACTATCCTAACCTAGAAGGTCATTCTAGGAATCAATGATGATGTGTATTTCATGTCAATCCACGTGGAGGGTCCATGAGGAGAGTGGCCCATAGTGTCATGTGGCATGATGTTAAGGTCTATGGGGAAATGAAGGGTGATGTGGTATGAGTGCCACATGTCAGGACGAGTGAAATTGTTGGGTAGGTCCATGTGTGTAATGTGCATATAGTGGAATTAGGAGCATGGAAGGTTCACAGATATGGGAAGGTGAGATGAATGAGTTTGTGATTCTGCCAACCTGTTAATCTGAAAGGATCACAAAATAACCTAAGTGTCGATAATTCTCGGATGGAATTATGAACGTAAGGCACAAAACCATGCTTCTGTGAGTTCGTGAGTCTGTGAATGAAAAATAAGCGAAGTGTTGGGGGGCGAGTTCATGAAAAGCATGATTATAGACTATGAGTTTACAATATCGCCACCCGTGAGTCCATGAATATAGTAGGGTTATTTGAAGAAGAAACAATTTTGATAGCCCATCCCTTAGATGGTACTTTTGGGCTCAGGTATGTTACACTGCACCCACAAGAGGGCCACAGGGTCCATCCCCCCATGAACCCGCATTTTGAAAAGGACAGTCAGTTATGTGTCATTTCCCACCTAGGAAATAATTGCTAAGAATTAATTGCATTGATACTTCAACAACTAACAGGTTGGATAGAGGGTCGAGACTTGATCATTCACATGTTTGGTATTAACATATAAGGTTTTACGAATGATAAGTATTTATGTGCCATATCTTTCAGAGTATTTGATTAATATTTGTGAATTAAATTTGTGTGTCTAATAAATTTAAGGAACTTATGTATTTGTAAATATCACAGGTGGCAAGAACGAGAAAATGTCCAAAGTCGCAAGTTTCAAAGCCAAAACCCCATAGTCAACGATGGAACATATGGAAAGAAACTTAAACGTGATGAAAATGTTTGATAATAGTCACCACATAGGAATTCATAGTTGCAATACTTGGGAATAAATGTACAACATGTTCTACAATGGGGAATTTCTAGAGAACGACCTTGGTATCAATGTATATCAGAATATACAAAAGAGATACATCCATACCATCATCACTCGGCCTGCAATCCTACCTTACAGTGAAGTTCCTAGGTGGGTGTATGAGAGTGTGAATACACAATCACAGACCATCATCAATAGAAAGGGGAATGTCATTTATCCTCTAAATCCCGACAATTTTCACAAGATTTATAATCTTCCAAATCCATTGGTATTTTTGAACAAGGGATTTATAGATAAATTTACTGTAGAAAATCTAAAGCCACTAGAGATTATCTAGGATTCGTGGGTCGAGGAAAATCCCTTCATCTCCAATCTCAATAAAGTATACAATAACCTTTATTTTAAATCCCCATATTAGTTATTAATCGTCATGATATGCAGACTATATTGAGAGGAGAATTGCACACACTTCAAGTAGGAGTGGACAACCATGGTGTATGTAGTAGTAGAAATGGGAATGATGTTCAATTGGGTGTTAATATTATCATCTAACATCTACCTCAACGTCCAAGAGACCCATAAGGGAAATCAACCAGTTTTTTATATGTTTTCCTTCCTTATTGATGCAATTTGTGTGTATGTCCCTAATACAAAAATGGGTTGGAATTGGAATTTAGACTCGCCCCCTATTCATGTGTATTGATCTGAATTATGGAAAATCCTATATAAAGAGTTTTTCTATCAGATCTGTGAGTACTATAATGCACTAGTGTACCAATTGTTTTTCGGCTAGAACCTGTAGAGGATATCAATGAAAGCATTAGAAACCTTGCAGTAAATAGAAGATAGGTACCTGGAAAAGAATATACCTACATTCTTGTGTATGAATGCAATTATTCCCCACCACACCTATTTCCCATGTATGTTTCAAATAAAATTTTGGTCGGAGAGGTAGCATACCAAATAGTGGAAGTTGGTATAGCAATTGCCATGTAGACAAAGAACAAAAGGAGTTGGACTAGTTTCCCGATCAAGCTGGGAAAATTCACATTGTTAAATCTTCTCAATGCACAGAAGGAGTTCTTATATCTAAAAGAGATGTTGTTGTATGGGGACATTAAAGAACCATGACCCCAAAAATGTAGTGTATAATAACTAAAAGGCCTTGAATATGGTACCCCCCTATGAACATGAAGTAGAGGAAGAAGAAATTTTCCACAAAGGCAAGTCATATGAAGAAATATTGTCCCACGTAGTTGGTACACCTTAAGATGATGATTTTATGGAAGAACAAGAAGAGAGTAAATTCATTTTTTATCAACAACTGTAGAAATTAATAAGGGATTCCCAAGAGAATATGGATGCAGATGATAGAGCCTGAAAAGAAAAATATGAATAAGCTCTAAGGAAATTATTTGAGAATGAAGAGAGGGATAAATGAAAGAAATAATAGGACAAGTCACATGAATAAATCAAGACATACCATGTAGACACAGAGAGATTCAAGGCCACAGAGAAATAGAAGGTCCATGAAGCCTCAGAGAAAGTCAGAGCTACGGAAGAGTCACACCTTCACGAGGCCTGAAAGCCAAGAAATCCCGCAAAGCCGCAGAAAAGAAAAAGAAAATGTTTGAAGAAGCTATCTACATGACTACTAAGGAATAGAAAAGGATTGTAGAAAAGGTGTACAAAGATGAAAAAATGAAGAAGAAGAAAGAGGAATATGAAAGGAACATAATTTCCACCCCTGGAGAGACCAAAGAAGTATCGTTTTACCTCTCCCTTGAATCTAGGGAATCCTATGAATGTGATATTGTTCAAATTATCATATTCATCCTTAAATATGTTAGAATTTGATGACGAAGTGATTGATATAATGATTTTTTACTACATTAATTCAAAGAAGGGAATCACATGGAAACCATCAAAAAGACAAAAAATAGGGAAGGCCTTGGGACAAAAGAAACACAAAAGGAGTATCAATTGGCCTATAACTGTAGGAAACCCATAGAAGGAAGTAGTTGAGAAAGCACTTACAACATTGTGCGCATTTGAAAACATAAACTCAATCAGAGTCAATCAACTCAACAACATGATAGAAGACTATAAGTGCAAGGCAGTAGACCTAAAGCAACAACTACAACTCCAGAGTCAAGAAATAGAACGTGAATTTCATATCAATACAGATGAGGGAAATGAGATACATACAAAAGAGACTGAAAATGCCATTCAGAAATACACTCAGGAGATATCAAACCTTATAGTGAAAGGGTTGGAAAAGGACCAACTAGTTGAACAACAATGCCACACGATATCTCTCTTCGAGGAGGAGATGCAACAAATTCAGGTAGAAGGATGCAAAAAAGAAAGTAAAATCCTAGCCCTATTCAAAGAGGAAGTTGTTGAACTAAATGAATAGATGAAAGAAGCTCAAGTTAATTTCTTCATGGAACTAAGGGACATCCAGGTTTATAATGTAGAGATTGAAAAACTAGTTGATTAGCTGGCAGAAGTAAAAGGTTAGTATGAGGACATGGAACAAGAATTTGAGAAGATAAAATAGTGGAAGAACACATACAAAATATCCCTAGTAGAACCACTTAGGCCTAACATGCAAAAACAAGATAAGACACATGTAACATCCCCATCCCCCAAGGTCATGCCACACTACTTCCATAAGGCCCTTCAATATGCTCTGATACCAATCTGTGACATACCTAGCCACCAAGGCTAGGGCACTCTACTTCCAGAGCCTCTTCTTGAATTGGTTTAGAATATCTAATACCAACAAATAAATAAAGAAGCATGAAATAACACGTGAAATCATCAAGATTCATGTTAAACTATAAAATAAAGAACAATATACCATGCAGAGAAATAACCAATAGGTAGGAGCATTATTAATGCACATCTCAGAGATAATAATCAATACACAGTGGAAATAATTATGTATAAGTAGAGAAACACCATGATGCATACCAAGGATGTTCCACCCAACCTTAGACATTGTTGTTACAAGTCTCAACAGTTTTGGATTTGTGTTATATTCTTTGCACGACTAGAATTAGTGTCTACATTGCGTTGTGCATGCAGGTGGGTAAGAGGGGGGGTAGAAGGGGGATGGAGCCCCCCTGCGTGGGGGTTAGGGTGTAGCGCCCCCAAAATTTTTTTTCCTTGGTTTTCGTGCCCATTTTTAGAGGTGTTTCGGCACATGGTTTTTCGTCGATGGTTTTCTATTTTCGGTTAAGGAATTTGGGTTGTTGACTAATCCAGGTCATTGGATTAGGGTTTTGGATGTCGTTGGATCATATGTGTATATTGTATTATAAAAAATGTATGATATGAATGAATATATGAAGTAACCTTCCATGGTATGTAGCATTTTATTGTTCTTTAATACTATATAATATTTTAAATATATCATGTTGCATGTTTAATTTTTAAATAATGATCTCATCATATAATTGAAATTAATCCATCTGTTACAGGTCTTCAAACAAAGGGTTAATTTTCATGTCTAGTTTGTCATCCTAATATGAAGTATCGTCATTCAAAAATTATAGGAAAGGTGGTGTTTGATGAGTATAGGCACATCCTCCCTAAGAACCATAGGTATCGTACTACTAAAAAACAACTTTTCAATGGGAAAGAAGAGACTGGTTTAAAACCATGAAGAATGACACCTCACCTATGGAGGTTGGAATATAATAGAAATTGTCGAGGTATGCACTTTATTTATGTATCGTCTATGTAATTTTTTGAATTTTTATTGTAATCATTGAATTTAGTTTACTGCATTTGATCATTATTGTTGTGATTTATTTTATGGTTCATGAAGGCGGCCATCATGAAGGTATTAATAATGGGCTTCCACAAGGAATGAAATGTTATCCCACTCAATTCATGAGGTTTCCTTACTACGAGGAGATAAAAATAGCTCATTTGTTTGATACAATGCATATCAGTAAGAATGTGACATAAACGTTATGGAGAATCATAGATGGTAGGATGGATAAAGAAAAAATTGTCAAAATTTGTACTAACATTCATGAAGCCAATAATGCAATGTGAAGTGTGATCCAATCAAATAGCGAAGGAGACAGAAATAAAATTCCATGGTTATTAACATAGCTACAAATAAATGATGTAAAAGAGATAATTCAAAGAATTAAATTTCCCATAGGTTTTGCTTCAAACATAAATAATATCTTAACAAAGAAAGGTGAATTTGGTGGGGTAAAAACACATTATTGGCATACCTTCATTAAGGTAATAATTTTGGTATACATATTTATATATTTTCCTTATATGTCTTTTAAGTTTTTTATATTTTTTTGTCTACTTTGGTCGAAACAAATAACGATTCATTTTTTTGTTACAATATGTTCTACCGCTATATCTCCCAAACGACTTTGACAACAACGTCAAACAAGTTATATATGATTTTGGCAAATACATGAGGTAAGTAGTTGTGATTTATATGAAAAATGTTCTTTCAATTTGTTGTTGTACTTAATGACATGTTTTTTATTTGTAATGTAATATATATTATGTTATGTTGAAACATGTTATTTTCTTGTGTCATGATCTCATGTAGATGGTTGTCATTGAAAGAAATCCATGAAGATGATATAAATTCTTGGAAGATAGAAATTCCTCGGCTAATGTGTGAAATGAAAAACTATATACCTCCAAAAAATTTCAATGCACAAGAACACTACCTCATACACCAAGTTGAGGAGATTGAAATGTGTGGATCTCTACACATAAGGTCAATGTGGATGGTGGAGAGGCACTTGAAATCATTGAAGGCTTTGGTTAGAAAAAGAGCATGTCTCGAGGGTTATATGGTGGAGAGATATATGGTATATCAATCCATGGTGTATATTAGTCAGTATATTCCTAAATTAGCAGCACAAACTATGCATGCAGTGGATCGCATTTGGGATGTGAACTCCATCAAAAAATTTGAAGATCAGGAGAACCTATTGGGGAAAGGTAGAATGAAAAAAATGAGAGGTAATATATTAATAATTGTGGAGATTTATATTAATACACATAAATTTTCATTTTTTTTGTATATGATCATACTCGCTAATATATTAATATCTCTTATTTCTTCAATGATCTTGGCATAAACAAAGTGTGAATAGGGTTCTACCCTAGTCTCTGCTCTGCACCAATTTTTCTACCGATTTCTTCTCAGAACTGAGTGATGCAATGCTTGGACATGGAGGTAGACTTGAATGAGATGTTGTGTGTGGTTCGAGGGAAGCATGTTGCTCCAACAACCATTTTTGTCAACATTTTTGAAGATATTTCGGAGCTCCTTTCGTTGGATTTGGGGTGGTTAGGGTTTCTTCCTTAGCCATTTCCCTTACCGCTTTCACCTAGTTCCTCATTCGACCGGCGCATTTTCCTCTTCCTATTCATGGTTTTGGCTGATGGTAGCTTATTTTTTCGTTGGTAGCTCTAACCCTGTGGATGATTATGGTTTCTCTTGCTCAGAGTTTTGTTCCTAACTGCGATGGATCTGGTGGGGTAGATCTGTTTGGCTTCGCCTCTCCATCTTCATATTGATCTGATTTGGGGTTTTATTGAAGGCTCTCTCTCAGTGGTTTGATGTCCAGGTGTTGGGTCTTTGGACTTGGGATCTGATGCATTTTGTATCGGTTGTTGGTTTTTCTACTTCTTTATGGAGTTGGGTCGGAGCTTTGAGGTCCACTATTGGGCATGCAATGTTCCTGCACTTTGAGGCCCATCTTCGACCGTGCAACTTCTGAACTATTTTCCTGTAGATGTAGGGTTTTCCCAGTCCATTTCGACATGTTTGTAACTTTGTTTAGTGACTTATTAGCTAGATATGGGCCCTCTCAGACCTCTTTTAATTTTTCTCTTTTTTACCCATGACTGGGGAAGTGCTTCAAGAACTTGTTAAATGTAATTTGGTTCTCTGTGTGGTTCCCTTACTAGTTACTATATACTCGGTTATTTCCTTATAGTTAGTATATACATGCGAATGTAATTGTGTACCTACTTAATGAAATTACGAATTTTTTCTGTGGAAAAAAAAATATTAATATATGTTATTTCATAAATTATTAATTTTTACCATGGTTATAACTAATATTTAATATTTTTGAATTGTGTTTTTTTTATTTAGATGCTCAAGATTGGGATGCACTGCATTTATACATTGCAAACACTCTTGATTGGATGAATGTATGGATTGAAAGATGTAAACAACATCATGGCAGTAGTTTATCATGGCAACAACTCTTTGAATTGGTTAGAGAAGCTCATCATAACAGAGATGCCAATGTTATGCAAAGAGAAATTGATTTATCATATGGTTTGAAAGATGGACATGCAAGCAAATTCACCCATTTTATTCAGTTATTTTATATTATATTAATGTGACTACATGTGTACTGTCTTTTTCAAATACTTTCCAATTTATATAGACATGTTAATTTCTTAATTGAAAATGCATCTTTTACATATTTGGCATATTGCAGTTGAAACACCACAAGGCTATTTGGTGCAATGGTCATAAATTTTGCATCAAATAGTTGGATGAAACCAAGAAAAATTCTGATAGTGGAATAACTGGAGGATTCCAAGTCACTATTTTTTACTCTAGGAGTGACAAACATCCCCGAGAATATGAAAATAGATAGTATAGGTATTTGAATGATATACTTAAGTGTGACTTTAATTCCTTCAAATTAGTTATGTTCGCCATCAAATGGTATAGGTTATGAATGCATGAACACGATGAGGAAAGAATTGTTATTCAACATGCCAACGAATTTACGATGATTAAAACAACGATGTTTGAAAGAGGAAATGATCACTATGTTTTTCCAAGCCAATGTGAATAGGTATTTTACTCAAATGTTCCAAGTGAGAGGGATTGTTCATTTGTGTTAGATATGATCCAAGAGGAAGGCCAGTTAAGTATACTCATGTAAAAGAAGAAGATGATGTTGAAGAAGAATATGATTCACCAGATCGAACAGATCAGGAAGATCATGTAGGGTCGACAGATGAAGAAGATAAAGAAGATCATGATCCAGATGTAAGAGACAATGAAGTTCTTGATGACGATGTCGATGAAAATATGCTCGAAAATGACATTGATGACGATGATGATATCGTCAATCATTTCAACATCATTTCTGAACCGGATGATGATACAAATGTCGAGTTTGATGAAGAAGAAGATACATAATAAATATGATTATACAGATGTTGGGTTGGATCAGGTATGTGACTATATATTTTAATTTTTATGAATTATTCTCTTAAAATAATTTACTTATGTCATGGGTTAATTACATGTTTTTAAGTTTTATGTGACGTTTTTATATGCTATGTTACATGTTGTTTAATTATTATGTGAAACATGAAAATAGTTGCCAATATACTAAAGTACGTGGTAAACTAAAAATATCATTTACAAACACATAATTTCATTTACCTTCATTAATTTTTGTTTTTGTAGTTTCTATGCATGAATCTTACTAAGTTTCTTTCGATTATTTTCTATTTTATAGATTCGGTATTGGGAAATTGAGAGTGATGTAATTGGGAAGGGAGGGGCCATATGAGCTTCCACCTTCATGTGGTTGGAATTGTTCAGTAGAGGATAAATTATTCTTGAAAACAAGAGAAGCTCATTCATTTTTATACCATCATTATCGTAGATGTCATCATTGTTGTCATAGTATTGCATCAATGAAGTTTCAAAGAATGTGTTTGTCATTTCTATAAAATATTCATTGAAACTATTTGAAAACATGGGACTTTGGACCATGAGTTATGTGGCAAGAATAACGTGTGTTTCCAAACTCAAATATGACTCACAAACCCACTGATCTATATATCTGATCTCGACCTCATTTTTTTTTAACTTTTCATTGTGATGAAAAATCCCTCTTTCCGTTCATTGTTTAATCAACACCATAAAAATATGTCCTTGTAGTAGTATATGCGAGAGCATGTTCATCGAATGAATTTTAAAAGGAAAAATGAAAATACATTGTACTAGGACTAGACATGGGCAACAATGACCTGTGAATGGGGCCAACGTTGAAATTTTTTCAAACTATTTCTGTATGCATTGAAATTTGACATGGATAGACTATTCACATTCCTTAACAGTATGGGAGGGTTTATGGACTCAAATTTGACTCACACACCCACTTGTTTCCATCATCAATTCATCATGTGAACCATAACACCTATTTTTCTTTCAAAGTACACAAATTGGTTGACACAAGTTTTAAGTTTGCATCGGCCTTTCTTCATTTTTCTTTCATGTTCTACATTGTATATGCAATGTATGTGTGTCACAGTTGTGATGAAAAATACCTCTTTCTTCGTTCATTGTTTAATCAAACCCATAAAAATATGTCCTTTTAGTATTAGATGTGAGAACGTGTGTACTGTCGAATGAATTTTAAAAGTAACAATGAAAAGGCATTGTAGTAGGACTAGACATGGGAAACAATGACCTGTGAATAGGGCCAATGTTGAAATTTTCTCAAACTGTTTCTATATGCACTGAAATTTTACATGGATAGACTATTTTAATGCCTTAAAAATATGGGAGGGTTTTTGGACTCAAATTTGACTCACACACTGATCCATAATCGGATCCAGAAGCCTGACAGGGCTCAAAAAGGCTCAAAAATGAAAGTGCTCGGAATCCGACAAAACCAACGCCATTGCATCCGTCTCGTCTACCTGATTTCGGCCATATATTTACTTCGTCAACTGGGCTTCGTATGCAAAATATATCGCATTATGTCTGAAAACCCAAACAAGCAAAAAAAATGGGTGACTGTACAGTCCGTACAGTGACACGTGGCAGGCTGACTGTACAGTCCGTACAGTGCCATGTGGTAGGATGATTGTACAGGCCGTGCGGTCGTACAGCTGACATGGTAGTTTCTAGTGACAACACATGGCAGGTGATGGAGCACATGACAGGTACAGTTGGACCAGTCAGAGGGTGACACGTGTCACCACTATAAGGGTGACACGTGGCACAGGCTGACGTGGCATGGATGACGTTAGCAGGCTGACTGAGCAGGTACAGTGATAGGTGGCAAGGTACATGGAAGACACATGGACCATCCGACGCTCAAAAAATGGAAGTTTTGATTGGTGGTGGAGGTGCCACGTGGCCCAGTCATGGGTTGCCACATGGCACCCTGTGGTTGGCTTTCAAGTTGTGTAAAATTATGGGGTCTCCACGGGAGTCGAACCCAAAACCTCCTCCGCGCTAAGGACTGGAAGGACCGGGCTAAACGCCCACTCCACTGGTCGTGCTTATTATGTATGTGGAAAAATTTATATTTAAGTTGAATGTAAGGATAAGTTGGAGGCAGAAAGGGCTGGGGCTTAGCCCCAACCCATGGTTTCAATCGTGGTCGTAACACCCAAACACCCGAGGGCGCGGGCACCATAGTGTGAAAGTAAATGGATAGGGACTAGCCGCAGGTCGTGGGGAATCCCGCGTGACCTGGACCTAACCAAAAAAAAAGGGCGCGGGGGTTATGGTTGTTATCCCTCGGTCCTATTCACATGTCGAAGACCAAGAGCCAGGGATAGGAGGCTAGCACGTAACGGATGGAGCGACTGGCCACATGGCCGCCTTCCATATGAACAGGAGCACACCAAAAAGGGGCTGCGCCCAAATTTAAAACAAAAAGTGGTTTTTTTTATATGGTTTGGATTTTTTATGGATTTTTAATTAATTATGCCTGTTAATGGAGGATTTTATCCATTTTTGGGAGATATTGGGCATTTTTGTAGGCCAAATTTTGGGAGGAAGTTGGGGATGGATAACCAACTTCCTATCTATAAAAACCAAGCCTTTTTGAGGCCATGGAGGACAGTAAGAGAAGAGTTATGTTGAAGGGAAGCCAATCCAAAGCCATTTTTATGCAAGGGAAGCTATTGAGGAGCAGATGCTTGTGGGCCATTTCTAGGAGCTCCGGACATCCGTTTTGCATGTCATTTTCTTTGCTGGGTTCTAGAGATCTGGAAGAACATGACCAAATCAGTCTTGTAGCCAATTGGCACTGTTGTGATGTACTTTTGATCTTTTGAACATAAATAAAGAAGCCTCCCCCACAGAGACAAAAGCCCGGAGATGTAGGCAACGTTATGCCGAACTCCGTTATCAATTCTCGTGTTATGGTTTGTTGTTTATTAATTCATTTCAGATTTGCATATGTGTATATGGCTGTCATAATTCCTCTCTTTTTCTCATTCTTTTATTAAGCTTCTCAAATGGTTAATTAACACATGCAATTTAAAACTCAACCATAGTCATTAAAAGATCCTACAGATCACACACCCACTTGTTTCCTTCATAAATTCATCATGTAAACCATAAACCCTATTTTTCTTTCAAAGTACACAAATATCTTGACACAATTTTTAAGTTTGCATCAACCTTTCTTCATTTTTCTTTCGAGTTCTACATTGTATGTATAATTTATGTGTGTCATAGTTGTGATGAAAAATCCCTCTTTTCATTCATTGTTTAATGAACTCCATAAAAATATGTCCTTGCAGTACTAGATGCAGGAACATGTGTACTGTCGAATTAATTTTAAAAGTAACAACAAACAAACATTGTACTAGGACTAAACATGGGCAATAGTGACCTGTGAATGGGGCCAATGTTGAATTTTTTTCAAACTATTTATGTATGCACTGAAATTTGACATGGATAGACTATTTGAATGCCTTAATGATATGGGAGGGTTTATGGACTCAAATTTGACTCACACATCCACTTGTTTCCATCATCAAATCATCATGTAAACCATAAAACCTTTTTTCTTTCAATGTACACAAATAGCTTGACACAAGTTTTAAGTTTGCATCAACCTTTCTTCATTTTTCTTCCAGGTTCTTGTTAAGAACCAAACTTCAATATAGCATAGAAAAACCTCAGGAAAAGTACTCAATGCCTTGAAAAAGAGATAATTTCAGATAATAATCCTCTTCGAGGGGGCAACCTCCTTTTACCCCACTTAAATGTTCAAGTACCAGATGATTCAAAATGAAAATGTCTCCTTGGTATATATAGGAGACTAGG